>SJYA01000699.1:1173932-1223590 GCA_006410615.1 Neotragus moschatus | reverse complement strand
TATATATATATATATATATATATATATATATATATATATAGAGAGAGAGAGAGAGAGAGAGAGAGGCAGTCTTTGAAATGTGTTAATGATTCCTTTAGTTCTCATATAAAATCCTCACTTCTCTTTCCTACTCTCATCAACTGAGACAAAGTACATCTCATCCCTATATCACTGTAATAATTTCCCAAATGTTACCCCATCCATCCTCCTTGATCCTACCAAAAACTCTCGTAATCATGATTTTCATTGACACGCAGAACACTTCAGAGATCCACAATGTATATATTGTCATCTAAAGAAGTCTTCATCTCACATGCTCAAAATTCTCCAAGCCAGGCTTCAGCAATACATGAACCGTGAACTTCCTGATGTTNAAAGCTCAACATTCAGAAAATGAAGATCATGGCATCTGGTCCCATCATTTCATGGCAAATAGATGGAGAAACAGTAGAAACGGTGGCTGACTTATTTGGGGGGGGCTCCAAAATCACTGCAGATGGTGATTGCAGCCATGAAATTAAAAGCCACTTACTCCTTGGAAGGAAAATTATGACCAACCTAGACAACATATTCAAAAGCAGAGACCTTACTTTGTCAACAAAGGTCTGTCTAATCAAAGATATGGTTTTTCCAGTGGTCATGTATGGATGTAAGGGTTGGACTATAAAGAAAGCTGAGCGCTGAAGAATTGATGCTTTTGAACTGTGGTGTTGGATAAGACTTTTGAGAGTCCCTTGGACTGCAAGGAAATGCAACAAGTCCATCCCAAAGGAAATCAATCCTGGGTTTTCTTTGCAAGGACTGATGCTAAAGCTGAAACTTTACTTTGGCCACCTGATGTGAAGAGCTGACTCATTTGAAAAGACCCTGATGCTGGGAAAGATTGAGGGCAGGAGGAGAAGGGGATGACAGAGGATGAGATGGTTGGATGGCATCACTGACTCAATGGACATGGGTTTGGGTGGACTCTGGTAGTTGGTGATGGACAGGGAGGCCTGGCATGCTGCAGTCCATGGGGTCGCAAAGAGTCGGAAATGACTGAGTTGACTGAACTGAACTGAAAGAAGTCCTTATTTACGCAAATATTATTAGAGCAAAAGAAAAAGTTAATAATTTTGATTTTGTGAAAATTAGTATTGCATATCAAACATATTTTGAAAGACAGATAATCTAGGAAAAGTAAAAGTTTTAAAATGAGATTTCATGTTACCATAATCAAGCTGGAAAAGTTGTTTTTTGTAAGGACATTTATTGTCAGTGGGGTAAGAAAGAGATCAAATATGTACAAGCTTCCTTTAAAGCAACGTGGAAATATCTACTGAGAACTTTTTTTAAAGTCCCACTGGCAGTATAATTGAAATTCTATTAATTAATTTTTTTAAGGAGAATTTCAGGAAAAATGCATTTATGAATACATTTCAAAGAAGGAGTTACAAAGAATGTTTTTTGTATCTATCCCATCTTCTCTATCTTTACTACTTCTGTTTCATAGAGGCCTTTGGCTGGATTCCCAGGATGTTCGTCTGGACTTTACTTTTGTTCCCTTCCAATGCATCCTCCAGGACTGATCTCCTTTAGGATGGACTGGTTGGATCTCCTTGAAGTCCAAGGGACTCTCAAAAGTCTTCTCCAATACCACAGTTCAATAGCCATCAGTTCTTCAGTGCTTAGCTTTCTTTATAGTCCAACTCTCACATCCATACATGACTACTGGAAAAACCATAGCCTTGATTAGATGGACCTTTGTTGGCAAAGTAATGTTTCTGCTTTTAATATGCCGTCTAGGTTGGTCATAACTTTCCTTCCAAGGAGTAAGTGGCTTTTAATTTCATGGCTGCAGTCATCATCTGCAGTGATTTTGGAGCCCCCCCCCCAAATAAGTCAGCCACTGTTTCCCCATCTATTTGCCATGAAGTGATGGGACTGGATGCCATGATCTTCGTTTTCTGAATGCTGAGATTGAAGCCAACATTTTCATTCTCTTCTTTGATTTTCATCAAGAGGCTCTTTAGTTCTTCTTCACTTTCTGCCATAAAGGTGATGTCATCTGCATATCTGAGGTTATTGATATTTCTCCCAGCAATCTTGATTCCAGCTTGTGTTTCCTCCAGCCCAGCATTTCTCATGATGTACTCTGCATATAAGTTAAATAAGCAGGGTGACAATATACAGCCTTGACGTACTCCTTTTCCTATTTGGAACCAGTGTGTTTTTCCATATCCTGTTCTAACTGTTGTTTCCTGACCTGCATGCAGATTTCTCAGGAGGCTGGTCAGGTGGTCTGGTATTCCCATCTCTTTCAGAATTTTCCACAGTTTATTGTGATCCACACAGTCAAAGGCTTTGGCATAGTCAATAAAGCAGAAATATGATGTATATGTATATATTTATACTTATTAATTTATATTAAGAAGGTTGAGGCAGAAAGTGGGGGTGTGGGTAAAACAAACAATGAATGAACAAACAATAAGCAAATCTAAAGAAAGCTCTTCTTGGAGCTGATTATAATATGCCTAGACCTCAAGACAGAGAGAGAAGAGCAATTGACTGAGAGAATAAACCAGCATGTTAATTACAGCAGATGGTTTTCTTTATATTGGAATATGTTAATAGAAGCAATGATAATTTATCTCAGATGTTTTAAAATATAAATCCATCACACTGTGTTCATTACTGAAAGAAGCAGCTAGTAGCCAAAGTTGAGATTTTAGCAACATTCTTGTTATTACTCACAAACACTAATATTTTGCTAGGAAATTGGAAAAAGTTAATTTTGTCAGCTTATGATTTGTTCACTTTTATTTTCCAGTTTTCTTAGTTGCCCACCACATGTTTATTTTCAAGTGTTGATTCTCTTAAAATGAAAATTTCTGAAAATTTTTAGCTACTTAATTCACTTGATGTATATCTTCATGTATTGATCAACAAAACTATGTCTATATTTCTGTCTCCTACTATGTGCCTGAAACTATGCTAAGCTCTTTAATGAAGATAAGAAACTTCTGATGATGATGAAATATGAAGTACTCCCTAGAACTGACTTTATTTTTTTCTTTAACCATCAAAGCTTATCATGATTCGTATTAAATTTAGTGCTTTAGTCCTAATGTCTAGAACAATCAAATTTATACTAGCACGTGCAGATTGTTTTAATTATATAATTCCAGCCAATCATTCCAGAAAATAATATCAAAGAAAGATTAAACTGAAGCCCCGAATAGCAGAAAGTGATACCAGAAAGATCCTATGTGCAAGAAATTTCATCTTTATTATTCTTCAGGATGTTTGTCAACATTTTAAATCCCTTTGTGTTCCATTTGTGTATCCATTTCTCACCAAAATGACTGGCATAGGAAAAAAAATTAAAGTGATGTCTAGTCCAAGAAATTCAACATTCCTTTCCTTTGTTGTTGTTGACTGACTAAATCTGGTTCTAATACAAAATGGAATTTCTAAACATGACCTGGGTCAAGACAGAAAGCAAAAGTCAACATATTTCCCAAGGTATTAAAACTATCAGAAGGAAGTTCTAATATTTCCTTAAACACACACAGTGTAAAATGAATCAAGATATGATGTCATGCTTTATTGAAATATTTATTTTCATAACAATTTGCACAGTTCTTCAAGGTCAAAATGACACTAGTCTTACCAGAAAATATGGGATTTGTGTTGCATAAATCATTCTCCACTGTTTAGAAAACAAACCATGAATTTTCATGAATTTGAGACACAACTCTAGAAACAAAATGATAGCAAAATTCAAAGATAAGTGACAGTATTTCTTTTCTAAAGGCTTCATTGGAAAAAGTTTAACTTTTGTGGTTATGTGGAAAAAAAAAAATGCAAAGACCGGCACAGCCTATCCTTTTTTCTTTTAGAAGTTGTGGAGGCCTTTTTTTCAGCAGTGTGATTCCCTGACATCCCCCTACTCTGCCATTCTACTAAATTTCCTCTCACATCTTCTATACAGCCCCCTCCCACATACACAGGACAGAAGTGGAACAAGTGGAGAAGAAAATGATGAGAGTAATGCCGAGGGAAGACAGCAGTGTGTTTAACATCACAAGATCAGAGGGAGCCCAGAAGCAGAACCTAGAAAAATCCTTTCACAGCATGCAATATAGAACAAAAATCCCAGAAAACTCAAATACTACTATTATCATGTTTCAAAACAAGAAAGCTAAGAAAGGTGACAAAAGGACCCAAGAAAGGATAGCACATACTTTCAGCCACCTGTGTGTCAGGTGGAAAGTTTTCATCAGAACCCTTTAATTCTTCCCTTTGATGTGTAAGTCCAATCAAGACAATAATATGTCCTTGAACTGAAATGAATCCTCTATGATAGACTATCATGCTCGGTGATAAACAAAGCTTTTTAAAGACATAAACTAGCTCTGTAGGTGGCCTTCGCTCACTCCAAGAAAGCTTTTGATTAAAATAAAAATGTATGTAGGAACAAAGTGGAATAAAGGCATATCAAAAGTTGTGTTCCATTTGGGAGAAATAAACATGAAAATGAGACCTCTTCAGTACCTCTACAAAAGAAGACAAATTGATCAAACCAAATGGTAAGATGAAAGGGAAAATACCAACTTCCCTTCAACTGCCTTAGATTTTTGCTTTTGGGAGAATTATCATCAAGGCTTGAACTACCCCTAAGTAATTCTTTTCTGTACTGTTGTCTAACTTGTTCAACAACAGATATGACCATTTACTCATAGTCTTGGATAAGGAAGCTGAAAAGCACACTCAAGTCAAAGGAAACTGTCGCTTTTGACCTGACAAAAATCTATCTTGATAATATAATTTTGAGGCAGGCTTCTCAAAAAAAAAAAAAATGCAAACAAATAAAAGAAACCAAAAGCAAATGAGAAGTGGAAGAACAGTGGGAAACAAAGGGAAGAAACTGAGGCTGTGTTTCAGCATTAAGAGAAGAAATTCAAAAGGTAGCTATTTCTTCTGACTCATAGCTATAGGAAACTACAATAGAAATGGATACCTCACTGCCTCATAAAAATGGAAATACGGAGGCATTAGTTATTGGATAACACAATAAGAAACAAGTATAATTATTACAAATTCAATCACCTAAGAGAGAATTCTATTGGGTGTTGAGTGTAACAAGAATTTCTAAAGACAACACTCACAAGGGGATTGCATGTTGATGGTCACTAGAAGCTCAACTATTTTTCAGACACTGAAGCAGATAAAAGAAATTAAAAATTAAGGATACTAGTAGGAAAATCACTGTTTAATTTCTCAGAGTACTAGAGTATTTAACAGAGAATAGTGCCAAGCCATTCATTTCAAGTCCTCTGAAAGCACGTTTTTAAAAAACATGAACTATTTGGGAAAAAGAGGTTGAATTTGGCTAGTTTTCAAGGAGAAATAAAAAATTCAAACTGTACATTAACCAACATTTTTAAGTTACTACACAGAAGTTCTGCTGATGAATTTTATGGTTTGTGGGACAGAAATGTTACAATTTCACTTCACTCCAGAGAAGACATAAAATAGGATGTTTTAGTTTTTCATTTTAAATTATCTTTTAAAATTTTAATTGTTAAAAATTATGGAGCTATTAAAATGTCAAACATGTAAGTAAATATGAAGATAAAATTTTAAGAATTTAAAATATTATTTATTTATCCTCTTGTACTGAAATAAGTATAATGAACACAGCAAACTACTCAAATTCTTCTACAATTCAGAATATTGGGCCAATTTTTCATATGAAACCAGATGGTAACAATTCTTGACTTGTCTGATAAGACATGAATAATTAAAATCAATATCCATTACCTAAGCCTATTTAGACCAATGTTTTTCCTGTGTCTTTTATCAAGTATATTTATTTTTTACATCAGAATTGCTAATAATCAAAGGCATATAAATTTACTAACAACTAGGACTCTGTTTTTGAAAGTTATATGTATTTTACTGTTGACGAAGTGCTAAGCACTTGAAGGAAGCATCAAAAACATTTATAAGTATCTGTAAGGAAACTATGCACCAGTGAATTTAAGCAACCTTACTATTTTATTCAAATAATTTTAAAGATTCAAGATAAATGATATTCAATTTTACATAGTAAAGAATACCAATATAAACAAATTATCCGTTTAAAAATGATTTTTAAAATATCTGGGTTTAAACATTGTTGGCATTTTTTCCAGCATTAAAACCTAGAAGTGAAGTCACTCAGTTGTGTCTGACTCTTTGTAACCCCACGGACTATAGCCTGCCTGGCTCCTCCATCCATTGGATTTTCCAGGCAAGAATACTGGAGTGGGTTGCCATTTCCTTCTCCAGGGGATCTTCCCAACCCAGGGATTGAAGCAGGGTCTCCTGCATTACAGGCAGACTCCTTAACATCTGAGCCACCAGGGAAATCCCATTAAAACCTAAAGATTTGGGAAATATAGACTAGAAAAAGAAGAAGAAAACTCATTTAAAGTATCCTACTGCTGCTAAGTCATGTCAGTCGTGTCCGACTCTGTGTGACCCCATAGATGACACCCAACAGGCTCCTCTGTCCCTGGGATTCTCCAGGCAAGAATACTGGAGTGGGTTTGCCATTTCCTTCTCCAATGCATGAAAGTGAAAAGTGAGAGTGAAGTCGCTCAGTCGTGTCCAACTCATAGCGACCCCATGGACTGTAGCCTACCATGCTCCTCCATCCATGGGATTCTCTAGTCAAGAGTACTAGAGTGGTTGCCATTGCCTTCTCTTTAAAGTATCCTAATCTCACCAATTGGACTTCCCAGGCAGCTCAGTGGTAAAGAATCTGCCTGACCATGTACAAGACACAGGAGATGCAGGATCAGTCCCTGGGTTGAGAAGATCCCCTGGAGGAAGAAATGATAACCCCCTCCAGTATTCTTACCTGGGAAATCCCATGGACTGGAGCCTGTGGGCTAAAGTCCATGGGCTTGCATAGAGTCGGATACACCTAAGTGACTGGGCATGCGCGCGCGCGCGCACGCACACACACACACACACACACACACACACACACATAATGTCACTAATTAGAGATGACCACTCTTTTGTATTACTATATTTTCCTGATAAAGGAAAAGTCTGAGCAAGATGAGGGTGGGAGCAAAAGAGAGAGAATATTTTATGAAATTGAGGACTGACTATTAAAACCAAGAAAAGCAACATATTTCTATATAAAATGTAATGATACTTTGCCTGTAAATATTTTTTGTAATAGTTTTCCCACTCAGACATTTTGCCTAATAACTGTTTTTGTATTTTTGAGTAGTAGTCATTTTTTTTGTGCATTGACATCAGTTGCTCTTTTTCTAAATGTGATCTCTCCATTGCTTTTAAGCCTAAGTCACTAAAGATTTATATAAAAGGTGTGACCTGTTCAGAACTATCTTCTGGAGCAACAGTTTTCTAACATTTACTTTCAGGATATCTTTAGTCCCTTAAAAATTATTGGGAAGTCCAAACAATGTGTCTTTATGTCGCTTATACCTGTCAACAGTTTCTATGTTAGAAATTAAAATCAAGAAATTTTAAAAATCTATACTTATTAATTCATCCAAAAACAATCATAGTAAGCCCTTCATATAGTAACACATATAAGGTAAGAGAAACGCAAGTAAGATGGTAGGTATTGCAAGAGGGCATCAGAGNGGGAGTTGGTGATGGACAGGGAGGCCTGGCATGCTGCGAAATCATGGGGTCGCAAAGAGTCGGACACGACTGAGCAACTGAACTGAACTGAACTGATAGCATTTTTTTGTGTGTGAAAAACAACAGTATTTTCCAAGAGAAAATTACTCAGGATTACTCAGGAAGAAAAATTTCATTGATTTACACTTTTGCAAATGTCTTTCATGGCTGAGTTAATAGAAGAAAGAAAAGGTCTTATATCTGCTTATGTATTCAATTGGTTGCAGTGTTGGGCTTGGTTGAAATATAGAAAGAAAATCCAACTTCACATGAATATATCAATAGAAAAAGTACTATAATAGCCTTTCATATAGTTATGAGTATTCTTTTTTATGTCTCACCAAAAAAACTGCAAATAGTAGTAATTTCTTAAAGATTATTTGCAATGAAAAATATGAAGCAATATCAATAAACTTTTTATACTTATGTGCATAAAATCCATTGACCTATCTTAGACTTTAAAAGATCTTTAACCCATACATGATTTTCAAACACCATTCCTTGGTCTATAGAAAACCTGGCTCCCCAAATTTATATCTTCCAAATGTTGACACACTTCATTGTAAAATATTTTAATAATCACAATCGTTGCTATCTTGGCTGATTTAATATAAAAAAAGAAGATCTTGAATATTGGACACAAGTTCAAAGCTCTAATTTTCACTTGAAAGCTCATATGTTATTACTGGCAACAAATAACACCAGTTGTGTTCCTTGACATGATAAATTTAGTTCATCCATTTTTAAAAGACAATGTCTGCCAGATACCCAAGTCTGGATCACTGTACTTTGTCTATTAATAATTCTTTTATGTANACACTTCATTGTAAAATATTTTAATAATCACAATCGTTGCTATCTTGGCTGATTTAATATAAAAAAAGAAGATCTTGAATATTGGACACAAGTTCAAAGCTCTAATTTTCACTTGAAAGCTCATATGTTATTACTGGCAACAAATAACACCAGTTGTGTTCCTTGACATGATAAATTTAGTTCATCCATTTTTAAAAGACAATGTCTGCCAGATACCCAAGTCTGGATCACTGTACTTTGTCTATTAATAATTCTTTTATGTAAAAAATGGTGTACCATGAAAAAAAGTGGTTGTTCACCTCACAACTCAATCATAGAAATGTTTTTTTTTTTCCTCAAGACAGTCATTTCATTGCAGCAGGCAGAAGTGTTCTTCTAATTTTGTTAAACAGTATATTTTAAAAGTCTTGTGCCTAAGGGTTGAGATTTAATATTATTAATAATTATTACTGCTTCTTCAAAGATATTCTCAAGTGAAAAGTCAACTTCTTTTAATTTACATGGAGGTTCATTCCAGATGAGCACACTGCAGGCAGCATCCCTGTTTCTCCTTGTTTACAGCATCAGCCTCACAACTGTCTCCTGACAGCCATTCTATTCTCAAAATAGTAATAAAAATTATCCCTTTAAAACATAAGTCAAAATTATCCTTTTAAAACATAAATCACTCTTCCAAAGGATGATATAAAGAAAGGGAAAAACAAGTATAAGTGGGGCAATGTGGCAAATACTACCATAACCAAATGATCAAGGTAACAATCATCAGTGATGTCATATGGATATCATAAACCCTTTGATATGACACAACATATATGGGCACTTCACCACTGAATATTCTCTCTAAAAATCTCTAACTTCAATCTAATCATGTACTAAACATCAGAAAAATTCAGAATAGGAGATACTATTGAGAATGATTTGGCCACTACTCAAGACTGTCAAGGTCATAAAAAATAAATAAAGATGAAGAAACTACCAAGGATCAGAAGCGACTGGGGACCTGTCAAAAAAAAAAGCCACACAAAGCATTGCCTGGATCATGGAACAGATGAAGGGCATTAATGGAGGAACTGATGAAATCCGAATATGTCTGGAAGGAAGGTAAATAATAGTAATACACCAATGCTGATTATTTACCCTGACAAAGAAGCCATGTAAGATGTAAACAATGGGACAAACTCGTGAGATGTACAAGTATGGGAACTCTCACTGCTGTCTCTGAAAGTCTTCAGTAAACCTAAAAATATTTCAAAATGAAAGCTTTATTGGGAGAGAAAAATCTTAAGGCAGATCATTTCACTCCTCTGCTCAAGATTCTCCAAGTACTACTTATTTCACTCAAAACTGAAGTATTCACAATCCCTAAAGAATCTGACCACCCATGAACTTTCTAATATCTTTTCCTAAATAGTCTTTCCCTGCTTCACTCTGTTTCAGCCACACAGAACTCTCTGCTATTGTTTCTAACACAGTAAGCCTGTGTTTGCCTCAGGGCCTTTGCACTGGCTTTCTTCTCTGCCAAGAACATACTTCTCCCAGATAGAAGCATGCTTTATTCTCTGACTTCTTCAGGCCTCTGCACAAAATTTACCCTATTAAAGAGGTCTTTGACCATTAATACTGGACCACCTGACCTGCCTCTTGAGAAATCTATATGCAGGTCAGGAAACAACAGTTAGAACTGGACATGGGAAATCACACTGGTTCCAAATAGGGAAAGGAGTACATCAAGGCTGTATATCGTCACTCTGCTTATTTAACTTATATGCAGAGTACATCATAAGAAACGCTGGACTGGAGGAAGCACAAAGCTGGAATCAAGACTGCTGGGAGAAATATCAATAACCTCAGATATGCAGATGACATCACCCTTATGGCAGAAAGTGAAGAGTAACTAAAGAGCCTCTTGATGAAGGTCAAAGAGGAGAGTGAAAAAGTTGGCTTAAAGCTCAGCATTCAGAAAACTAAGATCATGGCATCTGCTCCCATCACTTCATGGCAAATACACAAGGAAACAGTGGAAACAGTGACAGACTTTATTTTAGGGGGCTCCAAAATCAATTCAGATGATAGTGATTAAATTAAAAGATGCTTACTCCTTGGGAAAAAAGTTATGACCAACCTAGACAGTATATTAAAAAGCAGAAACATTACTTTGCCAACAAAGGTCCATCTGGTCAAAGCTATAGTTTTTCCAGTATCTTGTATGGATGTGAGAGTAAGACTACAAAGAAAGCTGAGCACCAAAGAACTGATGCCTTTGAACTGTGGTGCTGAAGAAGACTCCTGAGAGTCCCTTGGACTGCAAGGAGAGCCAACAGATCCATCCTAAAGGAAATCAGTCCTAAATATTCCTCAGTAGGACTAATGCTGAAGCTGAAACACCAATACTTTGGCCACCTGATGTAAAGAACTGATTCATTTTAAAAGACCCTGATACTAGGAAAGAAAGATTGAAGGTGGGAGGAGAAGGGGATGGCAGAGGATGAGATGATTGGATGGCCTCATGGACTCAATAGACATGAGTTTGAGTCAACTCTAGGAGTTGGTGTTGGACAGGGAGGCCTGGCATGCTGCAGTCGATGAGGTTGCAAAGAGTTGGACATGACTGAGCAATTGAACTGGACTGAATTTCACCAGCTGATATGACTCTTTTAGAGATTTTGAAAAACTAATTTTATTTACTTATTTGTTGGTTGTGGTTGGTCTTTGCTCTTCAGGCTTTTCTCTAGTTGCGGCAAGTGGGGGCCACTCTCTACCTGTGATGCACAGGCTTCTCATTGCGGTGGCTTCTCTCATGGAGAGAGCACACAAGCTTCTCTTCTTCCATGTGGAGCATGGGTTCTGTGGGGCAGGCCTCAAGAGTTGTGGTTCCTGGGCTCTAGATCAAGTCTTGACAGTTGTAGTGCACGGCCTTAGTTGCTCTGTGGCATGTGGTATCTTCCCGGATCAGGTATCGAACCCATGTGTCCTGCACTGGAAAGCCGATTCTTCCGCTGAGCCACCAGGGAAGTCCACCAGCTATTTGTACTTATACCTTTGTTTATTCTTCTCCCTGGAATTTAATCTTACAAAAGTAGGAATATTGTTTTGCTCACTTCTATCTCTTAGCATTTAGAGCAAAACCTAGGACAACAGCTCTCAGTAAATATTTTTTGAATAATAAGTCCACGATGAAATGTTCATGGATTCACTTCAAAACAGGAAATGCAAGTAGTATGTATTTGTTTTGTCATAAAGCTTCCAAACCACTTCTTCTTAAGAAAACTTGTAACTTATTTTGACATTATGTTTATGATTTATTTTTTTGTTGAAATTTTTTGATGATATGAAATATCAGGTTTTTTTATTTTTTCTTAGCAAAAAACAAAATGTTGAAAATCTTATCTTTTCAAAGGGATTTGTAGAATAGAGAAATTGGCTGGGGCTAGATTCCAGGTTTTATTGTAAGGTAAAGATTTAGTTAAAGGATGTATTTCATATGTTTATCTAATTATTTATTATATGAATATGTAGGTCTGCAGTTTCTATATATATATAAAAAACTTATTTTAATTCACCTTGTCACTAGGTAAAGGGACAATCTAAGTTAAAAAATACACAATATTAGGGAGAAAAGTCCTTCAAAATCTGATTGCATTGTCCTTCACTAACTGTACCTAACAGTTTATTGAAATTTTGAAAGTTTTTTTTTAATAATTATGCTTTATGCCATTTATAAATAACAGTAGAAAATTAAAAGCTGTTATTGTATTTTGAGTTACCATATTTCTTAAATAATTTTTTATATTTTTTCTGATTTCTAAATGATAAAAACTTTCACTAAATTTGGAGCTTATTCAAATGTTACTCTCTATTTTTAATTGTTTTTATTTGGGATCCACATATGGTTATGATTGGCCTGAAAAAATATTTTCTTTCTTTTTAAAATTTTTATTGAATTGATGCATTTAAAAATTAAGCATTTTGATTCCCCAACTCTTCTGCCTCCATGTTCCCTACCTCCCAAAAAGTTGGATTTGGATTCTGGGTAATTATGACTGGGTAGATAGTAATATTTTATATATGCAAGTATGAAAGTGATTTAAGGTCATCGAGTTATTTGGACCTGGAAGAAAATTCTGAAGTTGGAAAAACAATTAATAGTTGCTCTTCTAGTAAAAGAATTCTGTTGGATTTAAATTCATGTGAAAAATAATCATAAACTGTAAGTGTCAATTTATAAGCTTGTAAAAGCTTACATCATAAACATTTCCACAATTCTGTAAAAAGTACCTTTTTTTAAGTTGGAAGTTTGTAACTTTTGACTACCTCCGCTCATTTTGCCTACTCTCCCCCTACTGCCTCAAGCCACCACCAGTTTGTCCTCTTATCTGAGTTTGAGTTTCTTTTTTTTTTGTCTGATTTTGTTTTGTCAGATTTCATTTATAAGTGAGATCATACAGTACTGTCTTTCTCTTTCTGACTTATTTCACTTAGAGTAATGCTCTCAAATTCTACTCATGTTGTTGTAAATGGCAGAATTTCCTCCTTTTTTATGTCTAAATGATACTTTGTGTGTGTGTTCGTGTGAAACATATTTGACAAATATACGTAAATGTAATATGTATTTAGCACATTTTCTTCATCCATTTTTTTCTCATTGATGAACACAGATTTTTTTTCCCCCATAAACAATGTGGCAATGAGCATACAGGTGCAAATATCCTTGCAATTTAATATTTTTATTTCCTCCAGATAAATACTCAGAATTGGATTTGCTGGATCATATATTAGTTCTATTACTAATTTTTTAAATATTATTTTATTTATTTTAACTGGAGGCTAATTACTTTACAATATTGTATTGGTTTTGCCACACATCAACATGAATCCGCCACAGGCGTACACATGTTCCCCATCCTGAACCCCACCTCCTTCCTCCCTCCCCGTACCATCCCTCTGGGTCATCTCAGTGCACCAGCCCCAAGCATCCAGTATCATGCATCAAACTGGACTGGCGATTCATTTCATATGTGATATTATACATGTTTCAATGCCATTCTCCCAAATCATTCCACCTTCTCCCTCTCCCACAGAGTCCCAAAGACTGTTCTATACATCTGTGTCTCTTTTTCTGTCTCGTATACAGGGTTATTATTACCATCCTTCTAAATTCCATATATATGCGTTAGTATACTGTATTGGTATTTTTCTTTCTGGCTTACTTCACTCTGTATAATAGGCTCCAGTTTCATCCACCTCATTAAAACTGATTCAAATGTGTTCTTTTTAAAGGTTGAGTAATACTCCATTGTGTATATGTACCACAGCTTTCTTATCCATTCATCTGCTGATGGACATCTAGGTTGCTTCCGTGTCTTATTTTGAGGGAAACTTCATACTGTTTTCCATAGTGACTGAACCAATTTACATTCACACCAACAGTGCACAAGGGTTGCTTTTTCTCCACATCCTCTCCAAAACTTGTTATTTATTTGCTTATTTGTTGTTATCAAGTCAGTAAGTCATGTCTGACTCTTTGAGACTCCATGGACTGCAGCACATCAAGCATCCCTGTCCTTCAGTATTACCTGGAACTTGCTCAAACTCATGTCTGTTGAGCTGGTAATGCCATCCAGTCATCTCATCCTCTGATACCGTCTTCTCCTCTTGCCCTTCATCTTTCCCAGCATCCAAGTCTCTTCCAGTGAGTTGGCTCTTCACATCAGGTGGTCAAAGTATTGGAGCTTCAACTTCAGCATCAGTCCTTCCAATGAACATTCAGGATTGATTTTCTTTAGGATTCACTGGTTTGATATTTCCATCTAAGAAACACTCAAGAGTCTTCTCTAGCACTGCAATTTGAAAGCATCAATTCTTTGGTGCTCAGCCTTCTTTATGGTCCAACTCTCACATCTTTATATGACTACTGGAAAAACCATTACTTTGACTATACAGACTATATGAATCTGAAATGCAGAAACATCAGCAAAATGATGTCTCTGCTTTTTAGTACACTGTCTAGGTTTATCACAGCTTTTCTTCCAAAGAGCAAGCATCTTTTAATTTTATGGCTGAAGTCAATGTCTGCAGTGATTTTGGAGCCCAAGAAAATAAAATCTGTCACAGTTTCTACTTTTCCCAAATCTATTTGCCATGAAATGATAGGCCTGGATGCAATGATATTAGTTTTTGAATGCTGAGTGTTAAGCCAGCTTTTTCACTTTCCTTTTTTGCCTTCATCAAGAGGCTCTTTGCTTTCTGCTATAAGAGTTGTATCATCTGCATATCTGAGGTTGTTGATATTTTTCCAAGTAATCTTGATTATAGACATTCTATCAGGTGTAATCCCTGCAGATGGTGACTGCAGCCATGAAATTAAAAGACGCTTACTCCTTGGAAGAAAAGTTATAACCAATGTAGAAAGCATAGTAAAAACCAGAGGCATTACTTTGCCAACAATGGTCCATCTAGTCAAGGCTATGGTTTTTCCAGTAGTCAAGTATGGATGTGAGAGTTGGATTATAAAAAAAGCTGAGCACCGAAGAATTGATGGCTATTGAACTGTGGTATTGGAGAAGACTCTTGAGAGTCCCTTGGACTGCAAGGAGATCCAACCAGTCCATCCTAATGGAAATCAGTCCTGAATGTTCCTTGGAAGGACTGATGTTCAAGCTGAAACTCCAAAACTTTTTGACCACCTGATACAAAGAGCTGAATCCTTTGAAAAGACCCTGATGCTGGGAAAGATTGAAGGGAGGAGGAGATGGGGATGACAGAGGATGAGATGGTTGGATGGCATCACTGACTCAATGGACATGAGTTTAGGTAAACTCCAGGAGTTGGTGATGGACAGGCAGGCCTGGTGTGCTGCAGTCGATAAGATCGCAAAGAGTTGGACACGACTGAGCAACTGAACTGAACTGAACTGATCAGGTGTGAGGTGTTATGTTTTTGAGGTTATGAGTGATACTGAGGATCTTTTCATGTACGTGTGGGCTGTCTGCATGACTTCAGAAAAATGTTTATTCAGATCCTCTCTGCCCATTGTTGAATCAGATTCCTTTCATTGCTTTTGAGGATTTTTTCTTTGTTTGGTTGGGGGTTTTACTATTCAATTGTATAAATTAATTTCTAATATATTTGTTTCCAGGCAAGTGGTCAAGGTCCCATTTTAAGTTCATCCTTTGAGGTCCTCCTATGCTCCAGATATACAGCGATGTTGAAAACAGAATGCAATTTTTAGAAGAAACTATATATATGTATATACACACATATTTATACAGATGCATGTATAGGTTCCTTTGTGTATCTGAGTAATTACAAGCTGAATGGCTCTGCAGAATAGACCACTGTAACAGGTATGCAAAGTGTAAGTAGAGCTGATACTGTGGGCTTCCTGAGCTGCACACTTAGATCAGAACAAAACAGCAGGAAGCTCATTGACTGTGATACAATGAGTATTACATCAGTTTCTTTTCTTAAAGCAAAGGTTTGGGATATTGTTTCCTATCCCTGCCCTATCTCTGCTTTGAGAAGAACAATGAAAATAGCTGCTTTGAATCAAATAGATTGTGATTTAAAAGATGACACATACTTTGAAAGACAAGAGGGAGGGAACTCATTTTGAAGCCAATGCTGAACCCAAACCAGATATTGGCTCAATTAATCAATTTGAAATATCCCTAGTCAGAAGCTGCTAGTCATTAACTCAAGACCTAATTCTGACAAGATGGCCCTAGGGGATCAGATGGAATGATTCAAAAATTCTTAGACAGTAGAGAGGGGGTTCTGGAATTGAGAGAGAAAGAGAAAAAATTAAAATGCATTGAAGAGGAAGATTCAGAATAAACCTTCAAAACACATGAGAAAGCAATGTGTTTTATTTGGTTTACCACTAAGAAAGCAAATAAAATAAAAGTATAGAAAATGAATTCACATCAAATAAAAACATAATTGAACAGCTTGACATTAACTTAAAAAGTTCAGTTCATTCAATAGAAAACCCTGGGAAAATAATTATTCAAGAAATAAAAACTTGTTCTCCCTTTACTGTTAATGGCCATTCATAGGAAAATATTTCTATAATGCCCATACTGTGAAATTTTTTAAAACTTGTTGGGAGCCAGTCCTCCATGGTGTGGCTCACACTTCTGCATGTCTTGCAAGAATGTCTGTGCAAAGAATAGCCTTGCAAGATGGAGATACTATCTCTGTCTGGAGCACAAGCCATGCTTGTTTATAAGCAAGTATAATAAATTCCAGTATAATAAATGTAATATCTTCCTCCAGGGCAAAAGTATAGCTGGTTTGCTTACTGCTGATTAATAAAGATTTAGGTTCTCTAAGCTTGGGTTGCTCAGTCTTCTATATTTGTGGCATTGCCTGTTCTTTGTGTTACCCTGTGGGAAATGGAGTTCAGGAAATTCATATAAAGTCTTTGTCTTTTACCAAGATGCTTATTGTCTACTAGCATCCATAAAATTGTTGCAGGTTAGATTTAACTTGCAAATAGACTAAAGTCTCAGACCCTTCACAGCTGCTGACATCATTAAAAAGTTGAACTAAGTCTCTAGAGTAAGATGTGGAAAGATCTCTGGAACATCCTGTTAAGGACAAACAAGACAAGACTATACGTATGAATAGACACGTACCACATCCAGTATAAATCCAAATTTTAGCTCAACATAAATACAATGTAAATATTTAAAGAAAATTCTGGAAGAATATATCTAATTTTTTTTTTTTAATTTCTCATCTATTTGGAAGAGAACTCCCCAGGTGGCTCAGTGGTAAAGAATCTGCCAGCAATGCAGAATACGTGGGTTTGATTCCTAGATTGTGAAGATCCTCTGGAGAAGGAAATGGCAACCCACTCCAAGACTCTTTCCTGGCAGATCCCATGGACAGAAGAGTCTGGCAGACTGCTATACATAGAGTCACAAATGGACAGGACTGAGCAACTGAGCACACATACACACACAATTGAAAGAGGAGTATGATTGGGTATTTGAGTTAGAAATGAGTGGGGCAATGAATAGTGTGCTATGGAGAAAAGTCTTCAAGTATTATAGTTGGCTTATAATCTATTCAGTCTCGTCGGTTATAGGAAGCATGCCTGGGTACAAGAAAATGGGGAAAAGTGAATTAATCTAAACTCCTTGTCAGTTGGACTTAGGTGTAAACTGGCTAATAATATTTGTGAGAAGAAAGAGACCTTATTCATAGAATTCTCTCAACAGGATGTCCCTAACTAAAGGATTACTATAGTAAATATACGGGATCTTGTTTGGATTTATAAGGCACAACTCTTGGAGAATGTCCCATAAATTACATAGTTCTCTTGGGTGTAAAATGGACATGTTTTATAACTTAAACTTTCCTGATTGTGTCAAGTGATACTGTAAAACCTTTTTTGGAGACTTCATGTTATCTGGGACCAGAGATAAGATGTCTATTATAGGAGGAATGACAGAAAGCTGTGTGAAAGTCCCAGAACTTTTTCATCTGTGCTTCTTTTCTGGGGTTTTTCTGGTGGTTCAGAAAGTAAAGAATCTGTCCGAAATGTGGGAGACATGGGTTCGATCCCTGGCTTGGGAAGATTCCCTGGAGGAGGGAATGGTCAGACTACTCCAGTATTCTTGCTTGGACAATCCCATGGGCAGAGGAGCCCAGCAGGCTACAGTCTGTGGGGTTGTAAAGAGCTGGACACAATCTAGGGCATCCTTAAAATTATTTGTAAAGCTTGATATTGGGTGAGATACTGATTTGTGTGTGCCTCCTTTAATAATTCGGTATTTTACTCCTCAACCCATTGTTCTCCTGACCTTCTCTGCAGTTGCTAAGTCGCTTCAGTCGTGTTCAACTCTGTGCGACCCCATATACGACAGCCCATCAGGCTCCCCCATCCCTGGGATTCTCCAGGCAAGAACACTGGAGTGGGTTGCCATTTCCTTCTCCAATGCGTGAAAGTGAAAGTGAAGTCATTCAGTCGTGTCCGACCCTCAGCAACCCCATGGACTGCAGCCTTCCAGGCTCCTCCGTCCATGGGATTTTCCAGGCAAGAGTACTAGAGTGGGGTGCCATTGCCTTCTCCACCTGACCTTCTCTACCCAATTTATTTTGATTGTTCTCAACAAAAATCATCAAATTCAATGAACTCTTTTCAAAGTCCTCTTATACAGTTCCCTAATGAAAGCTATCAATATCATTTGATTCTTTTTCTGTAACTCTTTCTTAAATCTGTTACACAGTTTCTCCTTTTCTACTTTTCTGATAAGTCATCATTTAATGAGTATTTACTTTATCCCAGGCACTGCACATATTTCCTGTTTATAAGACTCATAACATCTCTGTGATCTAAGTGTTATTACCTCTATTTTACATAAGAGCTCATGAGAATCAAAGAACATAATCATCTGCTCATGTTCAAATAGAGCCTAGGTTAAACACAAGCCTTTGTGATTCCAAAAAGTCTGACACTAACTTGTCTTTCCCCATCTTCTCCTCTTTTAGCCTTAAATGTTATTTTTCCATAATTTCTTGTACTTTCATTCTTGGTCCAAATTTTTGTTTCTTAAACTTTTCTGGATCAAGAAACACTTTGAGAATTTGATGGAAGTTTTAGACTTCTTTCTCAGAAAGGTTTATATAAAAATAAATATATTTCATACTTTTTTTGGTTTACTGTGAAATCTGACCAGGTCAAGGAGTGCCAGTCTCTGTGTTTACTCTTGTAATCTCATTAAGTTGAGTAGCTTCAACTAGTGTTTATTTGTGGTATAGTAAATATATCTGGTGCCCTGATTCACATTTGCTAAGTGACACCTCTGTTTTCAGCTATAAATGGGGTCATAGTTCCATGGGGCTTCTATCTATTTCATGCTGACCAAATCTGGCATCAAGTAACCCCTTACTGGCTTTCTGCACCAGGGCTTCTAGTTCAGACCTGTGAGAGTTAGATGGGGCAGAGGAAGCACAGCTTAGAAGTGTGGGGTGTTGATACCCTTGAGGAATGTCTGCCAATGGAATAGGATTTTATAGATTAATGCCCTGCTCTCTTGTCCTCAGATACACATTTCTGGGAAACTTTCTGTGTCTTTCTCAGCTGATTCTGGCAGAATTGAGACACATTGCCCACAGTGACAACCTCAGTAACACCTTTAAACTGGTTTTTCCTCTTCGCCTGTTTCTCCCTGATCCCTCAATCCTGCTCTCTGGATCACCTCCCAAATAAACTAAATACAGGTTCTTGCTTCAGACTCAGCTTTCAGAGTAACCCTATCCAAATAAAATAACTCTTAAATTTACTTTTCTTGTACTGACTTCTTTTTTGAGTTCCCATTCCATGTATTAGGCTGCCTGGATATTCCATGTATTGGGGGCCCTCCTTCTTAGCACATTGCATTCATCAATCTTTCTTTATATTGGTTCCTGACCTGATCATAAGGTGGTTAAAGATAAAACCTTCGGTGTCATCCTTGACTCTTTCTTCTGCCTTGTTCTCATCCTGTTACTAAATCCCATGTATTCAGTCATCAGTTTAACTCCTGAATGTCTCATCCCTCCCATCCTTTAGCCCCTCTGCCTGGGAGCCTTAAGTATTGAACCATTAACCTCTCTATAACAACAGACCAGCATCTCTGATCTCATGTTATCCCTTCTCTCTGCATCATTCCAGTTTCTTCTCATCTGTTTGCCTAAATGACCTAAGACACAAATCTGAAAGTGTCTTTTCCTTTTCCTTCTTTAAATTATAACAAATAGAATAAGATCTGAATCACTTAGCATGGCGTAGAAAAATCAGGTTAGCCATAGCTTACATCCTCAGTCTCATCTTCCACTCTGTCCTTCCCACAAAGTTGTTTTTTATCCATGCTGAACATTCTCTGATCTTAGAACATGCATGCTCTTTGCAACTTCAATTATCTGTAGATGCTGTTTCTTCTGTTTGAACTGTCTTCCCTCCTCTCCTCGTCTGCCTGGGAAATGTAAGATCATCTTTCAAGAACTGGCTCAAATGATATTTCCATCCTAATTCTCATTCCTCCCAAGCTTCAGTCTTCTGCAGTCCCATACAATTTTCACATTTCTCTAAATCTTCTCACAATGCATTTTCATAATGTGTTCACGTCTTTATTTCCCTCAGTCTACTGTGTGCTCCAGAAATGCAGGAGCCAACTCTGATTTAGCTTGTCTTCCCAGTACATAGTAGAAAGTGGCCGTTTAAAAATGTGTGCCGAACTTAACTGGTGCTGAGAATATCGAGAGAGAATTAGACATTGAAGAGAAGCACGGGGGTAAGAGGATGATGGATTTAGGATATTTATAAGCAGGCAACTTGGAGCAGGCAGTGAAGAGTGATGAATGAAAATGGAGCTTGAATATAAAAGGAAAGTCAGAAGAAAAATGTCTACAGTTAGAATGCAAAGAGAAGAGAGATACGGGTGATATAGACATGTTCAGGGCTGTTGCTGTAGTTTAAAAAATATGTATTAGTGCTACATTTCTTAAGTACTGTTATTGTTTATACAAACTACGATATGCTCAGGGTTAATCTAATTTCAGATTTCAATTTATACTTTAAATTTTTTGTACATACAGGCGACTTGTACAAAATAATGTTAAGTGATTTAAATGATCATTTCTAGATTGAAAACATTTTACAAACTGGAACTTTCCTTTTGAGAATCTTGATGGTTCAGGCTTCTAAATCTCAAAAAGAAGGCCGAGCATCACTCTGAGCCTCTTACATTTTACCTGATGTAAAAGCTAGAGGTGGAGCCCGATGAGCAGTGGTATTGGGCTGCCAAAAAGTCTCTGAAATTTTCACAAATGAAAAGCTCAACATGCTTTTATCCTACAAATAAGTTCAGAGAAAACTGACTTGATTTATAGTGTTAATTCACCTTGCTAGATGACAGCAGGCAAGTAGAGAATACTTGAAACTTTTTTTTATATTAATATAGAAGATATGTTGGAGAGATACCAGACCGGTTAGGATGTCTGAGATTTCTGAATTCATATGAGCAAGGATTTCTTACAGTTCTAATAAAAAGAACTTGCCCCTATGAGCAGTGTTCTTTGTCGCTGTCTTGCAGTGACATGATAGTACTTGTGCCACGATATGATGTTCTAGGAATTTTTCTTTCTCTTTGATACACTGTCAATGGTCTCTCTACAGCATATTGTATTTATCTGATGTCTCCCTATCCATGTCTTCTTTTTATCTGGACTATTTTGCTGTGAGTTTTTCCTCTTAGGAGACAACTAGGATTCTAATGCCCATAATATAGTCAGATTTTGCTAGAAAAGAATCAGCAAACCTTTTTCAAATCAGTCATTCTGGATATTTTTCTAGGATATACAGGTGGTTACATTTAAAAAAGGATATATATATATATATATATGTTGTATATATACTCATGTAAACACACATATTTTTATCAGCACAACATAAAAAGCTTATTTCTGGGATCTTTTTATACTTAAATGTTATCTTTTATATACTTAGCTTATGTGAATATGATTGATGCTTATAGCTGAATCAGAAGATACAAAAGGCAAATTGATGATAGGCATAGTTTCCAGACTAAATACTATTGATACTTTGCACATATCAACTTAGATATTGTATAATTTTTATTTTTCCTTGATGAAGTCCATGATTTTTCTTCTGTCAGATTTTTTGACTACAGATATACCAGTTTCTCCCATTACCTTGTAGGAGTTTCTGGACCATAAACTATCCCTGTGAATTGATTCCACACTCCCTCAAATATGACTTTTTATAAGCCAAGTCCTTTAAAAATACATTTCATATATTTCTCGGACTACATGTAAAATCAGTATCATGCAAACATAATACTTTTACTACTTTTTTAGAGCATAGTGTTGAGAGGAAAAAAATTTAATATATCTGTGCTCCATCTACATTAATGCAGTGGCGCAATATTGAAGCTGCTTTTATCTGCCACATTTCTCAAATGAAAGCGGCAGCTAAATTTTATGGTAGTTAAACTGTGAACCTTGCGCACAGTCTCGCCTGTGTGGATCTGGCCCTTTGGTATTATTAAGGCAGTAGCCTTTATTCTGCATCTTAGACTTTAAAAGTTTCTGTGGATATAAGAAACCTATCATATGGTCATGTCTACACTGTAAAATCTTTCCAAAGTGCGTAGCAAATTTTTGACAGAATTCATAGGCCTTTCAAGAAATTAGAGTAAAATTCTGCCTGGCATTTCTGAAGCAGATGGTAGAGGAGACTGTGGTCTACTAGGCTTGCAGAGACCCTAGACATGGACTTTTCAATAGTTCCTGAGTGGTTCAATAATAACCTGCCAATTGTTTGTACCTTCTGCAGTAACCTAATAATAATCTTGTATCTTACACACCAAGGAAGTGTAAATTCCACTGTTTGAACAAATAATGCCAACAATTTGGTGTTTCAAGACAAATACAGTGTTTATTAGTTAGAGTTCAGTTAAATCTTTCAGAGAAGTTTACCATTAAGCTGAAAAAGGAACAGCAGATAAACTACTTTTCATGTGAATGTGTTTAAATGGCTTAGAAAGGGATTATGTTTTAAATATTCTTATACCTTTATGTAAATTGAGTATGCGAACATTCTTGCTGGGATGCCCATAAACTCCTCTATCACCCACAGTCAACAGTACCTCTTCTTTAGCTGTCCTGCTTAAATGAGTGACATTCACTATTGGCAAATCCCCCTGGAGTAACATGAGCTTGTGTGTGCCCAGCCACAATACCAGTAATGACATGATTCTGAGGGGATTTGAAACTCTACCTCAACAAATTTATTTCTGTTTTTCAATATATATTCAAAGCAATACTTTGGCATTGTAATGTGATTCTTGACAGGGCTAAGGTAAATTCATCATGCTAAACTGAAATGTTTCTGGCAGATGCCTACTCTGTAACAATCAAATTGTGTGTACTGTAATATATGACAACCAGAGTGCTACTTCTAGTTGTAAAACTTGCAAGTATAATTCTTTATTAATGCAAACTTGGAATGTAATTATGCAGTGTATTATCCCACCATATTTTTTCATTTAGAAAAACTTTTCAAGACAGTCTACCAACTTACAGATCATGGGAATTTTTGAGGGATTATAGAAAGAATACAACTTTTTTTGTCACAAGTAAATGCAGGTATTTGATACTTTTCAAGATCAGGCACTTGTTGAAATTTAAGAAAACATATAACTAACGTGTCTTCTTTTATTAAATATTAATTTTATTCTCCATAGAAATAGTTGTTTGTCCTAGGTGGATACACTTTTTAAAAGAAGAAATGATTAAAATGCCAATACTGTGTATTGAAATATTATAAAAAGAGATATGTTTTGAGATAGCCTCTGACTAATTAGTGATACCAACTATATACTTCAGTACAGTTTATCATATTTTAGGTCAAAGAGCCTTTATTTAAAGAAAAATGTAATTCAAGTGAATGACAACCTTTTGACTTCATAATATATTAAAAGCCTCAGCACATGTCTCCTTTAGTTCCTTGATACGAGCTCTGAAAACAAAAACACTCATGGCACCAAAATACACATTTTAAGAATCTAACCATTTTTAAGCTTTGGTTTGGATTTCCATCACCTTTTCCTCCATATTTTGAATAATTGATATTTTCATGAACAGATAAAAACCTTCATTTCACATTTTATGATCTAGTTGCCAGATGCAGATCAAGCTTCCACCTGGGCAGCTGCATTGCGATCCTCTTTAAGTACCATCCTCCACCACTATGGACATGAAAGAACCCACGTGGCTTTCTTGTGCCCTGGTGACTCTCCTTGTCCCTTACAGTCCTTAGCACCTATGTTTTAGAGAAATGCTTGAAAATTAATTAGTATTTCTAATGTGAATTTAAATATTTACATTTTAACATAATTATTTTGTAAGAAAACAGAAGTTAACTCTATGATCCTCTTGCAACTTTTTTTTTTGCTAAGAATAGAATAGCTAAAGCAGGTCTGGGTCACTTTATTAGAACTCAGGAAACATAATATGTGATGCACAGAACTTTAGACAAATTAGGCAACCTCTTGGGGCCAGTAAACACCCTCCTAGATTAACACAGAACTTGGAACAGGCCCAATTGAAAATTTGAATCAGGTTTGCAGAAAGACAAAGGCTGGCAAGAATATAACTTTAGAAGATTTACTCACTAATTTTAGAGCTGCTGGAGGCCAACCAAAGAGATTTGGGTCATACATTACCTAAGACTTATGATGGGAACTGGACTTACTAAGCCAATTAAAGAATGATTCATTCAACCAGTCAGTAATCAGTAACTAGTTAGCAATCTGTTGATTTAGTTAAAAATGATCCATCCATTGTGTATGTAGCGCAGTGAAAATTTCCCCTCTCTTTCACTTATTATGCTCACAAACTGTCATCCAGTCTGTGGTAGTAATACAGATCCAGTTCTGCATGGTAAGTAATTCGTGGTCTACCTATACATATATATTCATTCGTTCACATATTAATTCAGCATATATATGTAGATGAACATCTCTCATGTGCCAGGCACTCTGGCGATCCTTTGTCCATGTCTCTTTGCTTCTGTGTGCCTCTCGCTTCTCTTCCCCTTCCTTTTACATCTATTAACATACATCCCTAGCATACTAGGAAACCGGAACATTTCTCTCTGGCGTTTTCCTCACTGGTTCACCCACCCGCATACTATGTATAGTACCACACCCATCGTGTAAACCCACAGTGAAATTCTGACAGTTCCCTAACATTGGTGAAACTGTTTATAAGCACTTTCAGTTCCATTATCTCATTTAATGGAGACATGATGTTGGTGACCCAAAACGTATGGTGTATGCACTTTAAAACTTCTATGAATTTGGCTTTCATTTAACGTTCACACAGTTGGTTTTGTATGTAAACACTGGGCACATTTAACAGGCTCATTCTCCTGGAATAGTCTTTCAGTTCTCTTTCAGAATTATCTTTAATTCAGTCCCTCCCCACTGCCCCCACATGTGTTTCTATAGTCAGTGCCTCAGATCAGGTCCTTACCATCTTTTGTGTAGATGAACTCACCGTCTTTTAAGTCCCTAATAAGTTCATGCTCAGTCCTTTCTAATTCATCTGCTGCCCCAATAAAGTTATATCAAAATATAAATTTGATCTTGCTGTTTCCTTGATTTAAGTCCTCAGAAGGCTTTACTTTGCCTCCAGGTCAAAGTTCAGAAGTTCAGAAGCACTCAAAGTGCTGCCTTTTTAAACTCAGTTCTGCTTTTTCCCAACATCACCAATTCTGTCCTTTCCAAGTTACTTTCTCCAAATCCCCGCTCAAATATTACCTCTTCTAAGAAAACTTCCTGGTTCTCCTGGGGAGTGTTAGTCAGCCTCCACTTCTCCCCTCTCTTAGCAATTATACCATCTCTATTATGTCTTTAATTCTGTCAAATTAACCTACATTCTCTCTCTAAGCTGTGAATTTGTTAATGGACATCTTGATATCCCTACTCCCAGCACAGGGTCTGGAACAAACAGATTATCCTTGGCTGACTGGGTGAATATTGAGGCATCAATTAAAATGTCAGTTTACCAACGTTCAGTGGAGGGGTGGAACTGGAAAACTAAATGATACGGGACCTACTATAGCTTAGAACTATGACTCTGAAGACATATAGATGTCACATCCAGTTGTTTTATTACCATTGGTTACATTCACATGGAATCTCCAAATAGCACACTTCTGGAGGGATTCATTTCCAGGCTAAGCTTTCTATTGCAGGTCTGCTTATGTTAATATTATTGAGTCATTTTAGGTTGTAGGGAAACAGGAAAGCCTCATTATCTCTAGCAATCCTAAAGCTCAATAAACTTTGGACCACTCCTGGTAATGATTCTTTCTTTCCCTCTCCCACCGTCAGCCAGTTTTAGTGTCACATATTAGCATGGAAATTGTGATCATTGAACTTGAAATTGTTAAATACATTTATGGAGTATCTAGTAGAATTCTTGTGGTATTAGATTTGACTAACTGTGTTTAAGAGACAAGCATCTAAGAGACCACCAGAAGTTACATTATTTTGATAAATCTCAGAAACATGTGATAACAGTATTGGGTTCAGACAATGTGTGCATTTGTACACACACTCACTCACTCTTTCTCAGAGTATTGGCAGGAAACAGATGGCTCACTCAAAGGGCTTAGTTGAAGAGCATTTAATAAAAGGGATTGTTTACAGAGGAACAGTCAGTCAAAAGGTAACAAACATGGGATTTTGAAGTGCCAGGAACTAGCCACAATGGGAAAACATTCCTTCCCCACACGGGAGGGGACAAGATCAGGGAGCTGCAGCTATAGAGGGGTCTCTGCACACAGTCACCTTACAGGGAGGAATGGAGTTGTGAAAAATCACTGCCTGGCAGGAAGGGGGCCTGGGAGCAAGGTGAGAATTAACACCTTGACCTCTCTCTTCTCCCACCTTCTGATTTCCCATTAGTGCTTGGCATCAGCCAATGCCAACTGGGAATCAGAAATTCAGGGATCCTGGCACAGTACAGGCAGAGACAGAGAACAGATCTTTAGGGTCATATGGAGAATGACCAGCAGACAGTCTTTTGAAGAACATCTAGCCCTTGACTCCTCATCCATCCACCTAGAGGGAAAAAGTAATTGATAAACAGGAACAAGACGCGAAACATTGTGAGATGATGACTTTGGGGTCAGTGTGTGTATAAGAAATAAGCAGCTAGCTTATTTAGGTAGCTCTGATTTCCAGTCTCCCTCAGAGCCCATGCCAGGATACCCACGAGAGGCAGCAAAGATGGGAGAGAGGAAACAAGGCAGGTAAATTTCAGATCCCAACTTCCTCACTCCAGTTTTAATCCAAGCAGCTGTGACTGAATCTCTTTATTAACTTATATATATAGGATTTCTTTAAAAATATATTGTTCTAATGGAAAGACCTGGGAATAGAAATCAGTTTTCCTACGTCCTACCAGTTACTGTGTGGCCCTAGGAAGTGAACTTAAGCAGTCTGTCCCCATTTTTTCATCTGTAAAATGGAAGTAAAAACGTATATCATAGGTGAATGGTAGAGCAGCGGAGATCAAATGAGAAAATGTATGTGGTTTCCTTTTGAAAAGTTAAAAAGCTCTACAAATGTCAGGCTCGATCACTTTTGGATACTATCTTGTAAAGCTGGTCCCTGAGTATAAGCTTGTCAATATCACATCCTCCCTTTGAGGCTATCTTTCCTCTACACATGGAGCACTTTGCTCCACTCCAACTGAAACATCATATACAAAGAAAAGATAAGCAGTAAGAAAATCCAAATGTGTTGGCAATACGGTTGCATGTTAAAAAGAAAGAAGTAGATTCACGTTGAACTCCGTTTTCATGGTGCATAACTCCTCTTTCCATAGGTCCTATTAACTTCAAAGGGAGTTCCATGCATGTAAATGATTATATTTATTGGATGCGCCAACTCCTTCTTATCCTCCAGGCACAATTAGAAATATCAGAAAAATGAATGTCAGAGACTTGGATCCATGTTTGATATTCTATGGGAAATTTCCCATAGCTGCAGATGTTAAAATTCCTGCCCAATTGTTCAGTTACAAATTTGTAGTATTTTTTTTTATCACCCCTGGAATTATTTCTCTTATTTTAGAATATTCTTTTCTTCATTTAAAGAAAAATATTCTCTTTAGGTCCAGACAAGCTAGTGATAATATCCGTGCTTGTTGTACAACTTGGTATAGTAATACAAATTTAGACTGCAGGACCCCTCTCTTGCAAGTAACTACTAGGGCTTCCCTGAGATTATACCAATACGTTTAGCAATCCCTTTCCCACTTCAAGTTCACTCTAGTATCTGCTGATTGAGACAGTGCCTAGGAACTGAATTCCATGGTGCCCACTTTAATATTACATTCACTAAACCATCGGAGAAGGCGATGGGACCCCACTCCAGTCCTCTTGCCTGGAAAATCCCATGGACTGAGAAGCCTGGTAGGCTGCGGTCCATGGGGTCGCTAAGAGTTGGATACAACTGAGAGACTTCACTTTCACGCGTTGGAGAAGGAAATGGCAACCCACTCCAGTGTTCTTGCCTGGAGAATCCCAGGGACAGGGGAGCCTGGTGGGCTTCCATCTATGGGGTCACACAGAGTCGGACACGACCGAAGTACTTAGCAATAGCAGTAGCAGCAAACCATACTGTAATGTCAGTGTTTGTTTTAAGTTCAAGCCATTATCGATATTCTTGTTATCTAGCTGTAAATTCAGGGTTTTTTTCCGGTTGAAATCACTATCAGTGAAAACAGATGGTAGGTGTGTGGAGAACTGTACTTTTTGTACTGATTCGTTGTTCTTTTTAAATTCAGTTGTCTCGTGGCTCTTGGTGGAACTCTCTCTAGAACGAATTCTGACAACTATTTAACATCCTCACCCCGTCTTATCAGTGAATGTAAGTGCCTTGCAAGTGTTACAAGCATGGTTCCTCAGTGATGCTGTATACGTTATACACCCATGAAAGCAGGTCAGTGTTTTAACAATACTTTTTTTTAAGTGACAAAAAANAAGCCTGGTAGGCTGCGGTCCATGGGGTCGCTAAGAGTTGGATACAACTGAGAGACTTCACTTTCACGCGTTGGAGAAGGAAATGGCAACCCACTCCAGTGTTCTTGCCTGGAGAATCCCAGGGACAGGGGAGCCTGGTGGGCTTCCATCTATGGGGTCACACAGAGTCGGACACGACCGAAGTACTTAGCAATAGCAATAGCAGCAAACCATACTGTAATGTCAGTGTTTGTTTTAAGTTCAAGCCATTATCGATATTCTTGTTATCTAGCTGTAAATTCAGGGTTTTTTTCCGGTTGAAATCACTATCAGTGAAAACAGATGGTAGGTGTGTGGAGAACTGTACTTTTTGTACTGATTCGTTGTTCTTTTTAAATTCAGTTGTCTCGTGGCTCTTGGTGGAACTCTCTCTAGAACGAATTCTGACAACTATTTAACATCCTCACCCCGTCTTATCAGTGAATGTAAGTGCCTTGCAAGTGTTACAAGCATGGTTCCTCAGTGATGCTGTATACGTTATACACCCATGAAAGCAGGTCAGTGTTTTAACAATACTTTTTTTTAAGTGACAAAAAAGCAGAAACATGGAAGAAGCCCCTCAGAGTAAATATTTAGAGCTACGATGAAAGAGAAAATATACATACTATTCAGTGATGAAAACCCTCATTGGAAATGTACCCACATGTAGAGTGAGAGAAACAAAGATGTTTCAAAATAATCTTTTGTTAAACAACATGATTTATAAAAATCATAAAAATCATTCTAGCCAGTCTTATAGACAAAACTACATGCACAAAGTAATTTGGATCCACTTTGAATTATCTGTGAGAAATTAGTAGGCAAAGATAGTCCAATTTCAGTAAATATTTATAGAGCAAAACAATCCGAAATATATATAACAATCAAATTTCTAGTGAAAATGTGTGTAAGTAGGTTTATTTTGAAAGGAAAAGTCCTACTCCCAGTGTCATAACCAATTAAATTCTCCAGGTAATGACCCCATTTGCATAGTGAGCGGAGCCCACAAGTGGGAATTTTAATGGGCACACCACCTGAGTACAGTAATTGAGAGTGACACAACTTGAACTAGTTTTGTGCTTACCCCACTGAAAATTCTACTCATATTATTTTTAATGTCAAGCTACAAGTCAAATTTCAAGATGATGGATTTGTTCTTTTTTAAGCACTGAGTTTGAATAAAAGAAATGCTTTAATTCTGTTATGCATTGCATATCTTTGCTTTAACTAATCTGCAGTTCTGATTCTCACCATTGCTCCATTTTCCTCAGTGATTGGAATTTAATTTTATTCATTAATTTGTGAATAATTAGATAAAAAAAAATGACATCCTCAGCAGCCGAATTGCTTTAGGATTGCCATTTAATGTACTTTTTACCAGAATATGTATTATCGTTAAGCTGGCATAATAGTTTACTAAAAATGTAATTGTATAAATATGCCCAATTATTCTTTCTGATGATCTAACAAAGTCTAATATGTATTCATGGGCATTTCCCTCCTCCTTCACCTCAACACCAATAAAACGTCGTTCCTGCAGAGCTGATCACAGATGCCTTGTCATCTGAAGGTGTTACTTTTAAAAGATATTCTCCTTCTCTCTCAGGCACTATTCATGTCCTTGAAAGAATTGTGCATTCTGATTGAGGGATCATATGAGGTCCACATTAAATTATATAATAAAGGTGATCTTGAGACTGAGAGCCAGACACACATGATGAACTGTGCTATCCAGGTTTTGAGACGACATTTTAAAACTTCTTTTGTTTCACTCGAAGATGGCTTGAGATCCTAACTATTTGTAGGTGTTTGACACCACTCCGTCACATCTGTAATTGGCATAGCATCCAGCAGACAGGCTCTGTACATCTTTACACTGCAGCCTACCAAGTTAAGAATGTATTGGTTCAATATAAAACAGCAGGCTGTTTTTAGACATAGTTACTAGTGCACAAGCTTTAATATGGCCTGGCTTCATCCTATAATGAGATCTTTTGGTTCCCTGCTCAACGGGCTTTTATTCCTTTGCAAAAGGCTATGAACTATGTCAAGTGGACCAGCTGCTTTTGTACACCCTCTTTCTTGGCTTTGGAATGTAATTCCTTTGCTTCTACCCCTTTATGCATCAGACAGAACTTAAGAACCTTTTCAGTTTTTCAAGCTAAACTGAGAATTTGTGTGAATTTGCTTTTCACTGTTTTCCTAATAATTACATTCTCCACTGAACCTCAAAGACCTGCCTGAAAGTGAACACTTAATTGCAGAGCTATACTTCATCTTTTGCAGATACATCTATACCCTCTGTCAGTAATATGTTGAGGCATGTTTAGCTGAATTGATTTCTTCAGTCAGCTCACAAATAAACTCAAGATTCTCTTTTAGCAAGGGTTAAGGAGAGGAGGGATCAAGGGCATAAATACTGGACAAACACAACTACAGCTAGTGGCTGCAGCTCTGTAGGAAGGCGAGGAACTACTCATTTTGACATTTGGCAGCTTGTGGTGGTGGTTGTTTAGGTGTTCAGTTGTGCCCGCCTCTTGGCAGCTCAGGGGTTATCGTTATTGCCCAGGTGGAGAATGTCATCCGGTCGTCCCAGTGTGAGGAGAGTGAGATGGTGCAGATTTCTCCTTGCCTAGACAGAAATTCTTCTTTCTACTTGAGGCTTTGATGTAGCTTTGCTTAGAATCCTGTTCACCTCCAGGTTTCCTGTTGAACTTGATTAAAATTTGGTCATTTGGATGATACCGATTCACAGGCCTTTAGAGAGGGCAGTCAGTGTTCATTGGGAATTTTGCAATGTGAAAATATATGGCAGATTTAGTCACGAGTAATGCCTTTTGCAAAAACCACCCCTCCATGTTAGGTCTGCATCAACCCCTTCCACTTTAACCATAATCTCTAAAAGTAGTCTGAAATGAACAAGTAAATATTAGTAGCCTCAGTAATAGTTTTCTCATGGGAAGTGACAAACTTCTCCCAAAGGCTGAAACATACTCAGGGTTTTTTGACTCCCTGAGGGGCTTAAAGAAAACAGTCACTCTAAATTTATTGATTATACAGGACATAGAGATGAAGGGTTAAAAAGAATGCCTTGTAGTACCCAAGCCTCAATTTTAAAATATAAATAGTAAGTGTAGAATAAACTCTATCCATATATTAACTGTCATTTAAAACAAAAATAGTATGCTTTTCTATATTAGTATTAAAATAAGAGAAAAATACATATTATAGTGTCTGATGAAATTTTATCTCAGCTGTCAGATTAGATGTAATAAACCTACAGGCCTACAAATCACAGGTAACTGGAAAGGGCATAAAGGTCTTGAATAGTATGAAAAATAATCTTATTAATAAACTTATTCATTAGATGGTTGGGTAAATCTAGGCATTGAAATTGGAATTCAAGAAGGCAAGCCACAGAGACTCTGGACTTGAATCTTATTTATGTTAGGCAGTGACTTTGATGTTTACAACATTAGAATCTAGGGCACTGATAAGAGTTTGTATAGATGGAGAATGAAAAGTTATTACATAAGGTTGCCTTGGTTACTCTGTGAACTGTTCAGAGAAACACTGGCTATTTCAGGTGAGGGAAATGGATATAGTCACTACACGATAAGAACACAAAAATAAAATTATTATACTCCTAAGTAAAATGTCTTCTCCTAAATAAAGTGATTCAAGGGGTTAAATACTAACAACAAAACACTTCCTACTACTTAAAAATTGTGCCGCTAAAAACCCTAGTTGAAAGTACTTCTGATGATTTACTTTGGGGTGAAATTCATTGAAATACCCAATTCTATAGATCTTTTGTGTTTAATTTCAGCACATAAATATATATATATGTGTGTGTATAAACTACTACAGTGTTTTAATAAGTTGGGAGATAATTCCAATGCAAATAAGTAAAAGCAATTTATTAAAAAACAAATGTAAAAAATGTGAATTTTGCTCTATTGTGAAGTTTTAACAGAAAACCATGTTTTCCCATGTTTTGAAATCATGTCAACTGTGATTTGAAGTAGAAACTGATCTGAATCTTTCATAGTTCATTTATGGGCATGAGTCATGTGATTTACATAAGAGACTAAGAAATCTTTCAGAGAAGGATGTAACAAGAAAAGTCTAAGCTTTTAAATTATAGTTGAATTCATTTAAATATTGATCCATCAATTAGATTAGAGAAATCTTTTTTTTATTTCAAAATAGTATATTCAGGATAATACAGGTCCAGTTTAAAAATATTTAAGATTACATTTCCACATTTAAAGAGAGACCAAATCTATAACTGTAAACTAGAGCACTTATGATGGCCATATAATTCAACAAAATATTTTACATTTAGAAATTCTAAAATACATATTGAAAATCTTTTCACATTTGCTACTTTTGTTTTTTTCATTTATTTTAAAAAATCATACAAGGTACTTTGTGGTATGACTGCAGAATAGACAATAGAGGAAAAGTACTATGAATATAAATATGAGATTAAAATTCTATCAATTAATGCTCTCTGTTACAGAGAAACATTATAAAAGTGCTAATATCATCATTGTAAATAGCAGGATACACTTAAATATTAGACAAACGGTTTGGCAGAAAACTTTTGCAGTACAACAGATATACTATTTTAATGATTCCAGGTCATAAGATTTTATATATCAATATAAAGTTGATACTCTTACATCCTAATATATATACATGTTAACTTTGCATATATGTTAATATTCAGATTCTGGTTACTAAGAAATAGTAGAAAGATGTCCTCATATTTCATTTGTTACATCAAAATGCTCTTTAGGCCAGGAAGAGATAGACAGCTGTTGACTAGAATTATATTTAAGCCTGACAATTTAAGTGTGTGTGTGTGTGTGTGTGTGTGTGTGTTTAAAGAGCACTAAAAGGGGATTCAAGAGTTTGCTAATTTATTTTTTTCTTTTTTAAGCCTTTTAAGTAATGATATAAGTGGAAACGAGGTTTCATCTCAAAGGAAAAATTATTGGTGACATACCCATGCTTTAGGTTTTAAAATCTTAAAAGCCTAGATTTGCTAAAAGGCTTCCTAACAATATGCATTTGTTTTTACTATCAATTTGATATTCAGTTGGAATAATAAAAAATAACTATTCATCCAAAGATATACTTTCACAATTTCTACAAGGTATTACGTTAAGTCAAACCAAACTACAAGTTGGGGACATCAAGCTTAGCAGAAGTGCANGAGGTTTCATCTCAAAGGAAAAATTATTGGTGACATACCCATGCTTTAGGTTTTAAAATCTTAAAAGCCTAGATTTGCTAAAAGGCTTCCTAACAATATGCATTTGTTTTTACTATCAATTTGATATTCAGTTGGAATAATAAAAAATAACTATTCATCCAAAGATATACTTTCACAATTTCTACAAGGTATTACGTTAAGTCAAACCAAACTACAAGTTGGGGACATCAAGCTTAGCAGAAGTGCATGTAGTAGGAAAGTGTACTCTCCTTTACATCTATACCACACAAAGTCTCTATGTCTTAGTAACTTACTAAGTCTTCATAAGTAACTTAATAAGTCTTACTTACTTCTTTACACTTAAGGGTCTTTTTAACCCACCATTTGGGTTTAATGTAAAATTTCAGGACTGAAATTTGGTCATAGTAATGGATGTCAAGATTCCCACTGCACTGGAAGGAATAATTTGTATTTAAGGTTAACTGTGCTTAAAAATATTGGGGGGTTTTCTTCTTAATCAAATAACCCTTCCCCTTGCAAAATACTTAAAGCTCTCAAAAGAAGCTTTGAATAAATCAAAAATCAAAATGCTGAGATTTTAATATAAAATTTTTCCTAATTTAAGTGCAACTTTTCAAAAGTGCTCCACATTCTTTATAAAATATAGCTATTTTAATAAAGCATTATCAAAACTTTATCATAACCTCTAAATTATGTTAAAAAATGCTTATTTTTGGTTAACTTAAATTTTATAGTTTTTTTAAAGAAAGATGTATTGCCACAACTAAAGAGAATACACACACGAGGCATTTTTCTTGTAATTGCTCAAGGGCATAGTCAGCTCAGATTGGTCACCTAAAACTTGGTCCTAAAGCTAATTCATTCAAGCAGCAGATGAATCACTCATCTCAAGAGGCCTCCTTCAAATGCCACATTCTCCTGGAAGCCTTCTGAATATTCCCATAGACGTTAGCTCTTCCTTTCTGTGTATCCTTACAGCCTTTTGAGTTTCTCTCTCTCATAATCATGACTTCAATATGCCTGTGGGCTGGCTTATCCTTTACAAGTCTCTTTGCCTAAACTCTCCTCGGCTTCTCTGGATGGCGGCTGCAGGCCATCCATCTCGGCGCTGCAGCAGGTCACACACAGCAAGCGCTCAGTGTCTGAGCGTAGACACAATCACTAGGCGCCCAATGCTTGTGTGGGTGTGTTTCTCAGAGTTTACTCTAAGAAATGCTCACTTTTAACCACTGTAAAAACATTAAAAATAAATTGTCTGATTTAAATAATCACTGAAAAAGAATACATTTGGAGCAAGGGGCTCCTAAGACAGGTTAAAAGAAACAGAGAGAGAGAAGTATAAAAAGGAGGAGACATTTTGTATATTTTTTTTTCTCCTGTTTTTGGCCAAAATGTCCCTCAGTCACTGCAACCTATTAACAAGTTTAAAAGTAGTTAACATTTCACATATTAAACCATGTGGATTTGGTTAGAGGGAAGGAAAACAGGNTAAAAGAAACAGAGAGAGAGAAGTATAAAAAGGAGGAGACATTTTGTATATTTTTTTTTTCCTGTTTTTGGCCAAAATGTCCCTCAGTCACTGCAACCTATTAACAAGTTTAAAAGTAGTTAACATTTCACATATTAAACCATGTGGATTTGGTTAGAGGGAAGGAAAACAGGCTTTCAGAGATTACCTAAAATAATGAGTTAACAGTGCAAGTACTGGGTTGTTTGATGAGAATTTTACCATGTGCTTTTCTTTTACCTCAAAAGAAAAAACTTAAAATACTCTCCAGTTTTAACGCAAACAGAAGATAAATATTTATGAAGGAAAACAAATTCCACAGCACTCCATACAGATTTCCAGGCAGTCTGATGATTCACAACAGGCATCCATGATGCCGCAATCCATGTCACAAGGGCAGTTACAGTCATCTCCCATTTCATCTCCACAGCAACAGCAGCAGGCTTCTGAGGTGCAGATGCCACACGAAGCTTGTCCCAGGACAATATTGCAGAGGGTCAGAAATTCACAGAACAGGCAGGCCAGGATACAGTGGACACAGCAGTCTTCATTTTCAGTTGGGAGGAGACCACACAGTCAGAGAAAGAAGGAACACAAAATATGTAAATCAGTAAAGTGAATAAAAATTGATGAAAGTAAGTAATCCAGAACCTAATGACCTGCAATCCTAGTTCTGTGGGTTGGAAGGATGAAAAGAAACAGGTTAAATTTTAGATGAACAATCTTTAGAAGCAGATATTGCATTTGTTGGGGAGGGAAAGACTGTAGTTGTATATACGTGTGTGTGTGTGTGTGTGTGTCTATGGTTTAGAGTATTACTCACTGTGCACTGGTCCTTGGTTCTAGGTTCCACCCCTCTATGCCTCTCATCCCTCTTCCCTGTATCCTACTGCTCTCTGCTAAATGACAGTAAAGTCCTTCAGAAAACAAGTTACTGCAATGTCTCCACCTGCTCTAAAACTGCAAGGAAAAAAATTTGTAAATGATACATTCAGTATGTTATTGAATAATTCAACAGCTAAATTGGAATCCAATAAAATTGGCTCAATTTTATGGTCCTTGATTTTTTTGGTTTCCTAAGAATTAAAAACAGACCCTGGCCCCAACCATTGTTTCTGGGATAGTTCTGCCTATCTCTAACAAAGCATACAGACCCTAGCAAATGTGAATAATGACACAGTAACACTGCTTTCCCACTGCCTGTGCAAGAAGTACTTTACTGAGACATCTCTAACGATGCCTTTTTGAACAACAAATGTCATGAACTGATATAAAAAAGTGAGAACTCAACAGATTACAATCTAATAAATTTAGTACACCATATTCTAAGCTTCTTTCCTCAGAATTTTGGGCCAAGTAAAAGGAGCAACTGAAGAAAATGTCTATTTCCAGAAGACTTTAACACCTGCAATAAAATAATTTAAGACCAATGTTATAAGACATTTGTCTTATTTCAGAAATATTTATGAATTTTTAGCAGGACTATTTATAGGTATGGGTTTATGTTCCTTTCCTTCTTTCAAAGTTTATACGATACAAGCTTTAATGAGGGGATTCTGCTTCTAAGAACAGCAACAGACAGTATAGAACAATTCCCTATCTATATCCCACTGTGACATGACTTGTGTGTTTCTATATTTGGGTTTAAGATTGAGTGCCTTTGATGGAGTTTCATCAAACTGTTTATTCCATCATAACCACTCCACCCCATCTCTGAATATTCCCGTTTCTCTGTAGTTTCTAACTTAGTAGCATCTATAAATTTGTAAAAGGGGGAAATGTGGGAAATACATACTTTGCATGCCAGATGGCAAAAAGGAGGAGAGTCAGGAAAAACTCAAAAAGGAAACTCCAGAGTTGTTTGTAGAATTAAAGGCTAGGAGTTCCCTGGTAATCTAGTGGTTAGGATTCTTGGCTTTCACTGCCANCTCTGTAGTTTCTAACTTAGTAGCATCTATAAATTTGTAAAAGGGGGAAATGTGGGAAATACATACTTTGCATGCCAGATGGCAAAAAGGAGGAGAGTCAGGAAAAACTCAAAAAGGAAACTCCAGAGTTGTTTGTAGAATTAAAGGCTAGGAGTTCCCTGGTAATCTAGTGGTTAGGATTCTTGGCTTTCACTGCCATGGTCCAGGTTCAATTCCTGGTCAGGGAGCTGAGATCGTGCAAGCTGCCTGGTTCAGCCAGAAAAAAAAGAAAAAAGGCTAAAAAACTACATTGGTGTTTCCTCCCATCTTTCTCAGGGCTAAGCCCACTCTCATATAAAATGGTCTATGGAACGACTGGAAAATGATCATAGATTTCTAAATCTGTGAGTTTCTGTCTTCTTCTAATGTTTTTAGTAGTACAGTAGTCCTCCACATTCCAAGATCCCCAGTGGACACCTGACATCATGGATAGTACAGAACTCTATACATACTCTTTTTCCCCATGCATACATACTTATGATGAAGTCTAATTTATAAACTGGACAAAGAGATTAACAGTAACTACTAGTAAAATAGAATAGTTCTAACAATCTTCTATAATAAAAGTTATGTGAATGTAGTCTCTCTTGAAATATTTTATTCAAATTTAATGCCTTTTCCATCTTAATTATACACTTATTATATACTGTGGCCATATCTTTTACATTTTGAGGTGAAATAACAAAATTATCATGAATTTCTTTTCCATTCTTCACAATTTCACAGATAGAAGATTCATTCTAACTGTAGACTTTAGCAACCTCAGCATACAGTTTTGTGTGTGTGTGTGTGTGTCTTTCCTTACGAAGTTGAGAACTTTCACCAATTTACTCAAAGAAGTACTTTATAGTTTCTCTGTGGCATATATGAGTTGCCAGGATCAGTACTCTTATGCTTTGGAGCTGTCATTATGTAAAATCAGAGTTACCTGAACACAAGCATGGTGATGTTAAGACTGTTGGTCTGAAATCAAGAGGGCTGCTACATACAAACAGGGGAACACACTGGACAAAGGGATGATTCCTGTTTTGGGTGGGATGGAGAGGATGGCATGAGATTTTGTCATGCTACTTGGAGCAGCATGCAATTCAAAACTTATGAGTTGTTACTTCTAGAGTCTTCTATTGAATACTTTGGTACTGTGAGTAAACAAAACCACAGAAAACAAAACCACACATAAGCGGGAACTATGGTATCCAATCACAACAAGAGAACAGATAAATCAACTCCACAGATCCACGTCCATAGCCTTGGGAAGTTCTGGGTTTCTAGAGAGCCTCTGCTCTCCCTCTTTCTACATTCCTTCTATAAACTTTTAGCCTGATATCTTATATGTCTCAGTTTAGTAGAGTTTATCTAGGATTATGTTATCATCATGATTTGTAAAATATTTGAAACATTATAGAGCTGACTTTATTATTATTCCTATTAAGAAATTAGTTTGGCAAGCAAGCCATTCTATTCAATATGCCTTCAAACAAAATACCCATATTAACTAATTCTAAGGATACATCCAACCTTAACTTTGTATTCTGCTATGGCCTGCATTTCAAAACTAAGAGGGGAATCCATAAGAACTTACTTGATACTGAAGAACCTTAAGCACAGTTATTGAACATTAGGTTATTTATGGATTAATCATGAAATATATCATACTTTGAAGTATATGTAGTGAACTTATCTTGAAGGGGAAAGAATGGCCTTAGAATGGCCTTCCCACCAGCCTTGGAGGGTTACAATACCTTTGAAGCCTTCTTTGGTCCCTTCCTAAGTACATCTTCCTCTTCCCTTGCTTTTTGTTGTACGTTGTGCAACAATGAATGTGTAAATATCCCTACATAATGTATCAGAAAGGAAATGATACCACATAAATTCCTGTAACACTTTTCGCAGTATTACGTATTTCAGATTTACCTTTCTTAATTCCTGTAGCTAAAGTTCACTTGTTTTACACTATATTCATCCATTCTATTTAGGAGTATTCTGGTCATTTCCAGTGTTTTGCTGTTCCAAACATTAATGTTTGACACAGGTTTGCAAGTCTCCTAGAGAACTGACAGTAGAATTGCTGGGTTCTAGGGTGCACATCCCAGTCCCCCAGAATGAAAAGGACAGCTTTTGGGGGGTTAGTTCTAAAAGGTCTTGCAGGTCTTCATAGAACCGTTCAACTTCAGCTTCTTCAGCATTACTGGTTGGGGCATAGACTTGGATTACCATGATATTGATTGTTTGCCTTGGAAACGAACAGAGATCATTCTGTCGTTTTTGAGACTGCATCCAAATACTGCATTTTGGACTCTTTTGTTGACCATGATGGCTACTCCATTTCAGGTAATACTGCGTTTATTTCTAAAGTGACTGCTCCAAAATGTGTTCCCACAACCAAGTATGAGAATGCTCACTGCTCCACATTCTCACCAATCTTTGAAACTGTCATATTTTTGAAACTTTCATATATGCCAATTTGTTGCATGTGAAATGGCATTTCATGGTGGTTTTTCCTGCATTTACTTGTTTACTAATAAATTTGAACATCTTTTCATGCTTTTGGCCATTCATGTTTCCTCTTCTTTGAAACAGGTGTTCATGTATTTCCCTCACTTTTCTATTGAATGGCCTGTTTTTCTTATTGACTTGTAGAAGTTCTTCATGTAGTGAAGACATCCATCCATCAGTCCTTTGTCAAATATGATTGTCCTCTCTTAGTACTGACTTTTTGAAGTTAAGAGATAAGATGTGCATGAGTTAATGTTTAGACTGAGAGTTTGAAGTGATGAAGAGAAAGTCAGTCAAATCTTTTCTTTAGCCGGAAATACCAGATGGAGATATCAGATAGACTACGGAAGTAAAGTGGAAGACTGACAAGTTTGGCTAATGAGTAACTGAAAAGAAGAGGAGGTATTAAATTTGGTGGTAGGGTGAAACAGAAGAGTTTCAGTGCATTATTCAGAACAAGGGAGTCCAGCCATTCCGATATACAGAACAGGAGGGGAAACCCACAAGTAGTCAGGAAGGAGTGACTGAATGTGAATGATATGAAATCAGCTGCCCTCCAGAAGAAGAGGAATGAGGGTGACAGTCACAGCTAAACCATTCACAGCCACTCAGAACATATTCATTTGAGAATTAAAATCTGTTCCAGATCTTAGACAATAGTGACAGTTGTTATACAAAAATCAGAAGCCCTAAGCCAAGAACAGATTCTCTCCAAACTTCTACAAGATCTACAAAGAATTTAATTCTGTTAAACTTTGTATTTTTAGTAAACAAAGAACATGAAAAAATAAATTCTTAGTGCTAAATAGATCAAACATTCCTAGACTGTGTTCAACAACATAGTGTAATTTCTATAACAGATACCAATGGTGGTTTTATGTAGAAGAAGCCTGGCATTAATGAAGAAAAAGCATTTATTAAGAAATGTGTTATCTTAGAAGAGACATTTTTACCACTCTTGTACTTTATTTATGAAACTTGGTAATAAATTCTATTTTAAGCTCTTTAAAAATATTAATTCGATTCAAATAACATCTCTAAGAAGCAGTAATGGTATTATCCCCATTTTACCACAGATAGATTTTATAGAAAACTTAGGAGATCTGCTCAAAGTCACAGAGGCAGGAAGTAGCCGAGCCAGGATTGGAGCCCACATGACCCTCCTCTATCATCCATTGTCTAACCCAGCAGCCTATGCTGCTGGTGTGGGAATGACTACTTTTAACATTTCGTACATCTTCCTGGAGGAGGTCAGTTATAAATAACTAATTTCTGCTGATTTGTCTTGCTGATCTTGTTTTCAGCCTCGATTCATGTTTCCTTTCTAAAGATGAATCTGAATTTTAGTTTTAATGAAGACTTGATAGTAAATGTTATCCTCAAGAAAGAGCAAAGTTGATGAGTTGGAGAACTCATAAGTTTCCAGTCACATTGGTGAAATAGACAAAAAAGGGTAGGCAGCCAAGACAGAGATGGTGTCTCAATCAAAAGGAATCTAAATTTAAAACCTTAAAATTAACGTATGAACAGGAGCAATGTAGAGAGTAAATAGGAACTCTACTGGTATAGGGTTATGACAGATTTAAAAAAAAATAAGCTTTTTTTGCAGATATTAAAACTTACAAAAATAGTTATCCTATCCTGCCTAATTTACTGGAAAAGCACTTTGGGCTGCTCTGAAAAATCAAATCTGAATAAGCCACAATTCAAAATTCATTTCAGAGATTAAAGTGACATTAAGCAAGATGCATTCATAGAGACATCTACCAACACCACATCCATTTTCTGTACTTTATAAGTAGAAAAATACTCAGATATGACAACAAAAAAGGAACAAGCCAAAAAATGAATCCCTAAATCCTGTCAAATCAGTGTAATAACCTGATTTGTATTCCTTGCCAAAAGGACTTTTCTTTCCAGTTGTGTTCTGGAAAGGGTAGTTTGATTGTGACTGGAGGTAAGGAAAAGGTTAAAATAATCTAAGAAGAAATAGCAGTTATAGTTTACCACCCCTCTCATCCCCACGGGGATGGAAAATCATAAAAGGCATTAAGTTGGTTCTATTTGAAGCAAAGAGAAGATTATAAGAATTAACAAACTAAGAAGACTTAAATGGAGAAACAAACTAAAAAAGATGAGTCCTCTGCATCCATGTAGTTCACTGTCAGAAATAATTGTTTTTCCCCCTGTTCTTGTGGTTTTTCGTTTTTATGGTTTTATTCGGTCATATTTGTAGTTTTTTGCCAAAAGTGTTTAACCTTTGAGAAGCCAACTAGGTTCTGGGAAGAATGCCTTTTCCAAACTGGGCCCAAAAGAATTGCACAATTCAGTGTATTACTGAGAGGAGAATTCAGCACAAGACTGACAGCTACTGTAAGTTTAGGAAAACAAAGAAAAACAGCAGCAGCCAAGGAGCTAAAAAGAAAGCATAAAAGGAAATCTTGGGCACCGTGTTTGATTAAAAAAAAAAACTATTATGGATTACTTGCAGACACAAACCCAAACAAAATCTTTGAGTCCTCTGGAAGGTCATCAATGTTAAATCCATGCAGCTGGCATATCTGGCAAGGGTCTGTTATAGCTTCCCAATGCCATGAAGGTAACAACTGAACCTTATTTAAACAGCATCTTAGATGACTGGTGGTAATATCTGTGACTGATTTGAGGCTCTTTGTTCTCTTTAAAATGAGACTAAGATTTATTTTAAAATGAGATTTATTTTTGTAAGGATACATGAGTTTAGTAATAAAATTATCCCTAATTGATTTACCCAAATCATTGGTGGCCCCAAATACTAGGCAAATGGGGTCGCACAGAGTCGGACACGACTGAAGCGACTTAGCAGCAGCAGCATGAGAAAAGCAATTTGTTTTAGTGAAAGGAACCCAAAGAGCCATCAGACAACTCTGCACAGTAAACTCAGCTGTATTCTAAATAAGTCTATTTTTTTAGTTTCCTTCTTTTAAGATGTGGTATGACAGGTACTTTGAATTTCTTGGAACAAAGACACCAGAGTACAGGGAAGGGCAAAGAACNTTTGTTTTAGTGAAAGGAACCCAAAGAGCCATCAGACAACTCTGCACAGTAAACTCAGCTGTATTCTAAATAAGTCTATTTTTTTAGTTTCCTTCTTTTAAGATGTGGTATGACAGGTACTTTGAATTTCTTGGAACAAAGACACCAGAGTACAGGGAAGGGCAAAGAACAGTGAATTCTGAGAATAACCCACAACCCATTTTTGAGCAAAGGCAGGTTTGTATGTGTCTTATCTTGAGTAATCTCTAATAACATTTCCTATGACTGAAAACGCTTGAAAATACTTTCTTAATCAGGTCTCCATTGTGTAAACTATATACAAAGAAATGGGTTCATTATTTTTTTTTCCAACAGGCCAATGATATGCCAAGGAGCAGACGCAGACTGAAACATGAGCAGTCAGTTATGTGTAATTACTAATTCAGGAAACTGTACTGCTATCAAACGTGACTCTAGCTTTACAATCAGAGTCAGAGAACCCACAGGTGACTCCTGCTGAGGCTCACAGCCACCCTAGGAGGACAAAGAGCAACTCACCACGCAGGGTAAGAGGCGTTCCTCTACCCAGATACTGCTTTGCTTCAACTGTTTCTCAATAAAATCCAAAAGCAGGCTGAAAGTGGGTTTCGGTCATCCTGAATCGCAGCCAGGATGGCTAAGTTAGCATCTGGCCTCTGTGAAAGTCAGCTGTGAGGGATGAGATGCAGACATCTCTAGGGAGTTCCGCTCTTCAAGTGACTGTGGGGGCAGGAAATATTTACTAAGACGGTAAGGTAGCTCAGCTCTAAGGAGCTGTGTGTCTTCAAGCCAGAGGACGCACGGCATTCTGGCCTACGGCCCTAGAATGACCTGCTGCTTGCATAAATTGGCCTGAAGTACGCCTCCCACACAGAGCCCTCTGGCACACTGCTGTCCCAGCGAGGCCATGCATCTTAGCCAAAACACAGTCAAGATTTTTCCTAGTAGGGAAGAAAGTGAGATAGGTCAGGAGGTAAAAGAAAGAGAGCAAGTTACGTTTTCCACTGCAGCATCAAGACCACATTAGAGAAGCAACAATAACCTTTACTATTATCTTTCCTCTAAATGAACTCAAAAGAACTGGAGGAAAAACAGCACCATTCTCCCCCACCCCACAGAGAGACTCCTTGATCATTTTCCTAACACGTGTCCAAGTCCTGGAGCCCCTTCTCCTTCTATGGGAAGTGCATTCATATTTTAAATTACAGTAAGTGGAGAGCAGGTTTTTTGTTTTTTTTCATTCTCTTCTCTGTTAATCCTGTTGCTTGATTTGCGGGTGATTGATTAAAATATTCCAAATTCTCAGGAAAATTTGATCCAGTGATTGTTGGTCATGACTTAACTGTAACCCTGATTCAAGTAGTCCTTTCTAGAGTCACCTTTTATAAAGTCTAAGAAGGAGACAAAAAGTGAAACAAAATAAGTTTCCTAGGAGCTTTAGTCAGAAATCTGCCAGGGAGTAAAATGCTGAGTTAGTAGAAGTGTTTAATTTAAAACATATTAAAAGAAAAGTATGTGGGCAGTGAGGCAGCAAAAGAAAAGTGAAAAAATATCAATGGTGCAAGTATTATTTATATTAGTTTATTGAATCTCTATATATTTAAAATCATATATTTGATAGCTGGTAATGTTACTGTTGGCAAAGGGTTAAGAAAAGGATTAAAAGAGACAATGTATACAAAGTTCTCAGTAAAGAATTTATCATGTAAGTACTTAATAAATATTATTACTGTGATAACAAAGATGACGATGGTACAATATTTATTCTAGAGAGGCTACAACTCTCTACCTTTCAATGTATTGTTCACTCTGATTACCACATCAAAATAGAGCCATTCTATTTTAACCTAAGGAGGTTTATTAAAGGCTCTGTTCTTAGCTCAAATACTTAAAAAAGAGACTCAAGAAGGCAATTCTAAGAGAATTTGCAGATGAGTGGAGCAGAAATCTGCCTGGAAAGATTTAGTCAATCTTGTGTGTTTGGCTACAGCAGGAGATTTGAAAATAATAATCTTTTCCCATATTTAAACTATTATCCATTTATTTTCTCAGGAAGCTAGAAAGCAAAGACAGTAAAACCATACTACCTACTCAGTGCTGACTTTATTGGCCAGTTGAAATATCTCTAATCCAAAAAGTTTAATTAATAGGAAGGTTGACTTTAACTTTTGGATAACAAAATCTACTTTAGATCTTAAAAGCATTTTCCTAGAAAGAATCACTACATAAACAGTCTGCTAAAGTTGGTCACAATATTATCTATGTTTAGGACAAAAAATTAGTATAAGAAAACATATATTTGTATAAAAATGATGTAAGAAATCTCTCCCAAAAGCTTAATATTTTCCCATTTTTATTTTTGCCACTGTGTTTATTTTACAATTTACCTTTCAGCCTCACATTTTCTGATTTGTGCTTGTTTAAATATTGTGCCAAGGCATATAATGAAAAAGAATCCGCGTTTTTTTTTTTTAAGCCATGTGAGTATCCTACTTGAGTTATCTTATCCAAGGTGATCATGGTGATAATATTATAAACAGTAAACAGTAAAATAACACTTTTGCCGTATTGGATTCTACTTCTTCATTTTTATTGATGTATAATTTACGTATAGTATATTAGTTTCAGGTATACAGTGTAATGATTGCATATTTGTATTGCTGCAAAAGGATCACCACAGTGTCTCAGTAACATCCATCATCGTATATAATTACACATTTTTTCTTTCAGAGAAACTTTCAAACATGTAATACAGTATTACTAATTATAGTCAATCCACACAACTTATTTATTTTATAATGGGAAATTTATAGCTTTCAACACCCTGCAACCATTTTGTCTACCGCCCCCTCCCTACCTCCAGGCTCTGGCCACCAGCAACCTGGTCTTTTCATCTATAGCTGTAGTTAAGATGCCACGTATAAGATCATAATGATATTTTGTCTTTGATTTATTTCACTTAGCATAATGTTCTGAAGGCCTGTCCATGTTGTTGCAAATGGCAAGATTTCCTTCTTTTTAACGGCTGAATAATATTCCATGGTATAATATAGACCATATTCTCTTTAACCATTGATCAATCAGTGGACACTTAAGACTGTTTCCATATCTTGGCTGTTGTAGATAATGCTGCAATGAACACTGGGGTACATTTTCAAATTAGTGTTTTTATTTTCTTCAGATGAATACCTGGAAGTGGAATTGCTGGATCACGTGGTCATTCTATGTTAATTTTTTGAGAAACCTCCATACTGTTTTCCATAGAGACTATCAATTTACATTCTCTTCTACAGTGTACAAGGTTTCCCTTTTCTCCACAATCTTACCAACACTTATTTCTTGTCTTTTAGAAAACAGCCATTCTAACAGGTGTGAAGTGATATCTCATTGCAGTTTTTAAATCAGATTGTTGCTTTGCTATTGAGCTATAGGAATTATTTATATATTTTAGCTATTAATCCAAATTTGCATATACTTTCTCCCATTTAGTAAACTGCCTTTTCATTTTGTCGCTGGTTTCCTTTGTCTTGAATAAACTTTTTAGTCTAAAGTAACCTTGTTTATTTTTGCTTTAAATGCAACACCTTTGATTTTTGGATCAAATCTAAAAAGTCATCACCAAGACCTGTGTCAAGGATCTGACTGCCTATGCTTTATTCTAGGAGTTTTAAAGTTTCAGGCACTGAATTCTTCAGTCTTATAATAATTTTTGTCTATGGTATAAGATAGTGCTTATATCTTTTGATATGACCAGTTTCATTCTTTTAACCGTGGCTATCCAGTTTTCACAGCATCATTTGTTAGCGTCTGTCTTTCCCCTATTGTATATTCTTACCTCTGTCATAAATTAACAGGCCATATATCTGTGGGCTTATTTCTGAGCTCTCTCTTCTGTTCCATTGGTTAATGTGCCTGTTTTTACGCCAATACCATACTGCTTTGTATTATAATTTTGTGTTATAGTCAAATCAGAGCACATGATTTCTTGGTTTTGTTCCTTTCTCCAGATTGCTTGGACTGTTCTAGATCTTTTGTCATCCCATACAGATTGCAGAATTGTTTCTTCTAATTTCTGTGGAAAATGCCATTGGCATTTTGATAGGGATTACACCAAATTTGTATACTGCTTTGGATAGTAGGGACATTTTAATCTTATTAATTTTTCTAATCCATGACACAAATATCTTCCCATTTATTTTTCTTCAATTCCTTTCATGAATGTCTTATAGTCTTATAGTCTTAATGTCTTATAGTGTTCAGTATAGAGGCCTTTGATTTCTTTGGTTAAATTTATTCCTGGGTATTCACTTTGATGTAGTTATAAATGGGATTTTAAGGTTGATAGATTGTTATTAGTGTACAGAAATGGGACAAACTCTTTAATATTAATACTGGATTCAACAACTTCACTGACTTCAATGATCTCATAGTTTTTGGAAGTGTCTATATCTGGTTTTCTATATATCCATAAGATCATGTCACCTGCAAACAGAGACATTTATACTTCTTTTTAAACTGAATGTCTACTTTTCCTTGCCTAATTTCTCTATCTAGGGCTTCCAGGACTATGCGGAATAAAAGTGGTGAGAATAGGCATCCTTGTTTTGTTCCCAATCCCAAAAGAAACCTTCAGCTTTTACTGTTGAATGTGTTAGTGGTGGGCATATCATATACAGCCTGTATTATATTAAGGTATGCTCCCTCTATGCCTACTTTTTTGAGACTTTTTATCACAAAGGATGTTGAATTTTGTCCAATGTTTTTTCTACGTCTGTTGAGATGATCATGATTTTTATCCTCCATTTTGTTAATGTGGTGTATCACACTGATTGATTGTGGATGCTGAATCACACACTTGCATACCCTGGAATAAACCCCAGTTGATCATGGTGTAAGATCCTTCTGATGTACTGAATTCAGTTAGTTAATATTTTGTCGAGGATGTTTGCATCTTTGTTCATCAAGGATAGTGTCCTGTATTTTATTTATTTACTTTTTTGGTGCCTTTATTTTTAGTATCAGAGTAATGCTGGTCTCATAAAAATGTGTAAGTATCCCCTCCTTTTCTATTTTCTAGAAGAATTTGAGAATTTGGTATTCATTCTTCTTTAAAAGTTTGGAAGGATTCACCAATAAAGCCATCTGGTTCTAACTTTTGTTTATTGGAAGGATTTTTTAAAAATTTTCATTACTGATTCGATCTCCTTCCTAAAAATAGGTCTTTTTGGATTTTCTATTTCTTCTTGATTCAATCTTAGCAAGCTGCATATTTCTAGAAATTTATCCAAGTTGTCTATTTGTTGGAATATAATTGTTCATAGAATCCTATGTTCCTTTATGTGTTATCATTTATAATGTTTACTTTTCCTTTTCTGATTCTGAGTCATCTCTCTTGGTGAGTCTATCTATTTCACTTATTTCCACTCTGATTTTTGTAGTTTTCTTCCTTCTACTAACTTTAGACTTTGTTCTTATTTTTCTAGTTCCTTGCAGTATAAATTAAGCTGTTTGAGATTTTTCCTGTTTTTTGAGGTAGGCATTTATTAGTATATACTTTCCACATAGAACTGCTTTTGCTTTGTTCTATAAATTTTGATATATTGTATTTCCATGTCATTTTTCTCAAGGTATTTTATTTCTATTTTGATTTCTTCTTTGACCCACTGGTTATTCAATAGCATGTTGTCTAATCATTGCACATTTATGAATATTCCAGTTTTTTATATATATATATCTAGATAGATAGTTGATTTACAATGTGTTAATTTGTGTACAGCAGAGTCAGTTATACAATTATACATATATGTTATATATATAATTTTTCATATTTTTTTCTATTATGGTTTGTCACAGGATATGGGATATAGTTCCCTGTGCTCTACAATAGGACCTCATTGTTTATCCATCTTACATGTAAGATTGCCTCTGCTAACGTAAAACTCCCATTCCTTTTCTTTCTCACCTCACCTCACCCCCCTGAAAACCACAAGTGTGTTCTCTATGTCTGTGAGTCTGTTTTTGTTTCATAGATGTGTTTATTTGTATAGAATTCTAAATTCTACATATAACTGATATAGTATTTGTTTTTCTGGCTTCATTTAGTATGATAATCTCTAGGTCCATCCATGTTGCTGCAAATGGCATTCAGTTCAGTTCAGTTGCTCAGTCGTGTCAGACTCTGTGACCCCATGAATCGCAGCACACCAGGCCTCCCTGTCCATCAGCAACTCCCGGAGTTCACTCAGACCCACACTCATCGAGTCAGTGATGCCATCCAGCCATCTCATCCTCTAT
>SJYA01000699.1:1141583-1173456 GCA_006410615.1 Neotragus moschatus | reverse complement strand
AAAAAAAAAAAAAAAAAAATCTACTAAGACTTTATAGAAAACAGGTCAAATAAGCCTGGGATTTGATACAGATTGAAAGACTGTTGAGCTAATTTTGTAGTGAAATTCTTAAGCGGTTTTGTTTTGTTTAAGGACTGTCTTCCTCCTTCAGTTCAGTTCAGTTCAGTTCAGCCACTCAGTCGTGTCTGACTCTTTGTGACCCCATGGACTGCAGCACGCCAGGCCTTCCTGTCCACCACCAACTCTCAGAGTTTACTCAAACTCATGTCCATTGAGTGGGTGATGCCATCCAATCATCTTATCCTCTGTTGTCCCCTGCCCTCTATCTTTCCCAGCAACAGGGTCTTTTTAAATGAGTCAGGTCTGCACATCAAGTGGCCAAATTATTGGAGTTTCAGTTTCAACATTAGTCCTTCCAATACACATTCAGGACTGATCTCCTTTAGGATGGACTGGTTGGATCTCCTTGAAGTCCAAGGGTCTCTCAAGAGTCTTCTCCAACAACACAGTCCAAAAGCATCAATTCTTCGGCCCTCAGCTTTCTTTATAGTCCAACTCTCACACCCGTATGTGACTACTAGAAAAGCCATAGCGTGACTAGATGGACCTTTGTTGGCAAAGTAATGTCTCTGCTTTTTGATATGCTATCTAGGTTGGTGGTAACTTTCCTTCCAAGGAGTAAGCATCTTTTTTTCATGGCAGCAATCACCATCTGCAGTGATTTTGGAGCCCCCCAAAATAAAGTCTGTCACNCTAGATGGACCTTTGTTGGCAAAGTAATGTCTCTGCTTTTTGATATGCTATCTAGGTTGGTGGTAACTTTCCTTCCAAGGAGTAAGCATCTTTTTTTCATGGCAGCAATCACCATCTGCAGTGATTTTGGAGCCCCCCAAAATAAAGTCTGTCACTGTTTCCCCATCTATTTCCCATGAAGTGATGGGACCAGATGCCATGATCTTTGTTTCCTGAATGTTGAGCTTTAAACCAACTTTTCCACTATCCTCTTACATTTTCATCAAGAGGTTTCTTTAATTCTTCTTCACTTTCTACCATAAAGGTGGTGTCATCTGCATATCTGAGGTTATTAGTATTTCTCCCAGCAGTCTTGATTCCACCCTGTGGTTCCTCCAGCCCAGTGTTTCTCATGATGTACTCTGCATATAGGTTAAATAAGCAGAGTGACAATATACAGCCTTGATGTACTCCTTTTCCTATTTGTAACCAGTCTATTGTTCTATGTCAAGTTCTAACTGTTGCTTCCTGACCTGCATATAGGTTTCTCAAGAAGCAGGTCAGGTGGTCTGGTATTCCTATCTCTTCCAGAATTTTCCACAGTTTATTGTGAGCCACACAGTCGAGGATTTGGTGTAGTCAACAAAGCAGAAATAGGTGTTTTTCTGGAACTTTCTTGCTTTTTTGATGGTCTAGCAAATGTTGGCAATTTGATCTCTGGTTCCTCTGCCTTTTCTAAAACCAGCTTGAACATCAGCAAGTTCATGGTTCACATATTGCTGAAGCCTGGCTTGGAGAATTTTGAGCATTACTTTACTAGCATGTGAGATGACTGCAATTGTGCAGNTTCCACAGTTTATTGTGATCCACACAGTCAAAGGCTTTGGCATAGTCAATAAAGCAGAAATCGATGTTTTTCTGAACTCTCTTGCTTTTTCCATGATCCAGTGGATGTTCGCAATTTGATCTCTGGTTCCTCTGCCTTTTCTAAAACCAGCTTGAACATCAGGAAGTTCATGGTTCACATATTGCTGAAGCCTGGCTTGGAGAATTTTGAGCATTACTTTACTAGCATGTGAGATGAGTGCAATTGTGCAGTAGTTTGAGCATTCTTTGGCATTGCCTTTCTTTGGGATTGGAATAAAAACTGACCTTTTCCAGTCCTGTGGCCACTGCTGAGTTTTCCAAAATTTGCTGGCATATTTGCCAGCATATTGAGTGCACCATCTTTCAGGATTTGAAATAGCTCAACTGGAACTCCATCACTTCCACTAGCTTTCTTCGTAGTGATACTTCCTAAGGCCCACTTGACTTTGCATTCCAGGATGTCTGGCCCTAGGTGAGTGATCACATCATCGTGATTATCCATGTGGTGAAGATCTTTTTTGTTCATTACTTAATTCTTTTCTATGGCCGAGTAGTATTCCATTGTATATATGCACCACATCTTCTGCTGATGGACATTTAGGTTGTTTCCATGTCTTGGCTACTGTAAATAGTGCTGCTATGAACACAGGAGTGCAAGTAATCTTTTCAAATTACAGTCTTGTCTGGGTATATGCCCAGGAGTGGGACTGTTGGATCATATGGCAACTCAACTTTTAGTTTGAGGACCTCCATATTGTTTTCCATAGTGGCTACACCAATTTACATTTCCATCAACAGTATAGGAGGGTTCTTTTTTCTCTCCACTCTCCAGCATTTGTAGACTTTTTAATGAGGGTCATTCTGACTGCTGTAGTAGTCAGTCTACTGCTTTAGTAGTCCTGGTGGCTACCAGAGGCAGGTGATATACAGATAACTCTGGGGGGCACTCATAAGAATCAAGGTATTCAGTCATGTCCAACTCTTTGTGACCCCACAGGCTATACTCCACCAGGCTCCTCTGTCCATGGAATTCTCCAGGCAAGAATATTAGAGTGGGTAGCCATTCCCTTTTCCAGGAGATCTTCCCAAATCAAGGTTTGAACCTGGTTTTCCAACATTGCAGGAGGATTCTTTACCATCTGAGCCACCAGGAAAAGCCCCAGCGAAGGGTACAAGTTCCCTTAATGGGAGATAACAGTGAACTGGATGGAGGGGAACACAGAGATGGTGCCTGCCAGCCTCTGTCCCCAGAGAGAACAATAGGCCCTAGATGTGTGTGTATTAAATGCTTGTCCCTCGGGTTGACATTTAAAGTTAAGCAAATAGATCTCGTTCACATATTGTCTGGCACCTCTCAATTGGTTTTCTGCACCGGTGACAGGTGAGTCAAAGCAAGCAAGCCCTTTAAGAGCTACTTTACAGTCACTGTAACCGTGTGGATCTCATGCAAGAAGAGTATCACTGGTTTTTCAAACCTTAGATGTTTTGGGAACTTATCTCTCTGCAGGTCTTAAAAGTCTCTGATATGAGGTTTAAACCCCCTACCCTCAGGGAGAAGCTCCAGGTTTTGAGTTTCCTCTGATTGTGGGTCACTACACCAAGATTTTGTCTCAGTCCCACTTAATTGCTTTGATGTAGGTTTTTTTTTCTCATTTACCTAATGTTTAGGAGTTGTTCAGCTTCCAAACTTCAAGTCTCCAAGGTCCTTTTTAAAGAGGATCTTTTATCTTCTTGAGTTATATATTTGGTATGTCTTTGGGAGGAGGTGAATTCAGGATAGTCTATGTAACCATCTGGAATCAGTACTCCCCATTTGGAATATTTGTAGGTTAATATCAGCGGCTATTCGAGAGTCCCCAGGGTTGACCATGTGACGTGAGGTTTTTGTGGCAGCATGGGAGTAAACAGACACACTAAGAGGAAGCTGACAATATCCGGAGGACTGGGACCAGACACGACGACACTTCAGCAATCCTTAGCAAGAGTCCGAAGGGCTGAGGGGCCCCAGCAGTTCCTGCAGCCCCCATGGAGGCAGGGCAGCATCCCAGCAGGACACACAGGCCTCACACAGGCAGGACGAGCCTCACTTGAGAAGGCCCAGGGTGTGCTCCCAGGCCCTGACAGAGAAGCCAGGCCCCAACCAAAGAGGCACAGCAGTCTAACAGACACTGCAGGCAAGATGAAGGGGAACAAGCCAAGTAAAACGCTAGGGCAGAATGAGACGCCAAAGCACGTGTCAAAGCTGTACACAGGAGGTAAATCCTGTGATTTATGGAATTAGTTTGTGGATCAGTGATGGCACTGTTCCTCTTCCCACATCATGTGCTCTCTCCACCCATGTCATCTCTCAATATCATCTGATTTTCCTTTTTTCTTAAGACACCAACACAAGTCAAGAATGAACAGGGCAGCAGAACAGTGAAATTATAAGGTATACATACTTCTACCTTAATTTAGTGTACAAACAACTCCAGAGCCAAGAAAAATCTATGATCACATTGTTTGTGATACTCTAATTGACAAGAGTAGATAAGCCTAGTTTTCTAATTAAAAAAAAAACTGTAGCCTTTGGGTAATACTTTAAACTGTAGAAAAGAATATAAAAATTCTCTTTTCAATACTTAGTTGCTCCACGCCCCAGCTGAGGTTTTCCTGCACCACAGCCCATTCCTACTATGACAGTTCAGGCAGTAGATGCCAGAACTACCAAAAGAAATGCAGTGTCTGTGGCGGTTGTTGCTGTTTGTATGTTTGGTTTTGGTAACAGAACCTAATAGTGAGTTAAGTCTGTCTGGAAAACAGGCTTTAATTTTCCAAATCCCGCAGGTCTGAGTGAACTCCGGGAATTGGTGATGGACAGCGAGGCCTGGCGTGCTGCGCGATTCGTGGGATCCCAAAGAGTCGGACACGACTGAGCGACTGAACTGAATAAACAGGATGATGCTTAGCTATGCTACTCTTGAAGATAGTAATTATGAAATGAAACATTTTTGCTTTTATGCCCCCAACAATGTCATTTCCTGTAGCTAGAAGCCTGCTGCTGCTAAGTCGATTCAGTTGTGTCCGACCCTCAGCGACTTCACTTTCACTTTTCACTTTCCAGTTTCATGCATTGGAGAAGGACATGGCAACCCACTCCAGTGTTCTTGCCTGGACAATCTCAGGGACGGGGGAGCCTGGTGGGCTGCCGTCTATGGGGTCACAGAGTCGGACACGACTGAAGCAACTTGGCAGCAACAGGCTTCTAGCTACAGGAAATGACATTGTTGGGGACATAAAAGCAAAGATGTTTCATTTTATAATTACTTTGCTATCTTCAAGAGTAGCACAGCTAAGCATCATCCTGTTTATTAGGATTTGGAAAATTAAAGCCTGTTTTCCAGTCAGTTAAGACAGACTTAACTCACTATTACGTTCTGTTATCTGACCTTGAACAAGTATTCACTCAGTGTTCATATGCAGTGAGTCAGGAATGATCTCCAAATTCTTTTCAAGCACTAAGTTTCTATGATGATATAATGTACAATTATCTATACACAATAGATTCCAAAGTCTAGCTCAGGGTCTTTTCTTGGCCTGGAACAAAGGTACTGCTAGGCTTAACACAAAGCAGTGTTAAGCAGAGCAGTCAAAGTTACACAGTCAAAGCAGAGCAGAAAGTTAACTGATGCTGAATACAAGTTGAGTTTAAGTTGGCTAAGTCCCAGGGGCAGATGGTCAGAGGGCATGTTAGGTGAAGAGAAAGCAAAGGTGGATCCAGGTAGTGGGGGAGGCTATGTAAAGAAACAGAGGCAAGAATATGGTAGTTTTAGAGATAAGAGTCAGAGAAGGCAATGGCAACCCACTCTAGTACTCTTGCCTAGAAAATCCCATGGACGGAGTAGCCTGGTAGGCTGCAGTCCCATGGGGTTGCTAAGAGTAGGATAGGACTGAGCGTCTTCACTTTCACTTTCATGCATTGGAGAAGGAAATGGCAACCCACTCCAGTGCTCTTGCCTGGAGAATCCCAGAGACGGGGGAGCTTGGTGGGCTGCCATCTATGGGGTCGCCCAGAGTCAGACACGACTGAAGCGACTTAGCAGCAGCAGCAGCAGAGATAAGAGTCGCTGTCTACCATTGGAGCAGGAAAACCAGGTAAAAAGCTTAAATTTTCCATTTCAGAAATGGAGAGGCAGGGACAGCATCTGTGGTAGTAATATGGTATCAGTGGGGTCAGGCAGAATGACTGTGAGGAATAAGAAGGTGAGATTAGAAGGGTTGATAAGACCCTAGACAAGAAGAAAAGTCAAGTCTGAATTCCTGGCTCTGGAGCCATTTACTGAGGAAAAAAACAGAGATAGTTCCCTTCTGAGAACACTCAAAGGGAGATGCCCAAGAGGTGGCTTGAAACACTGATCTAGGGCTTGGGAGATGGTCAGAGCTGGCGGCTGTAATTCTTAAGAGTGAATAAAATCAACTTGCCCAGGGAGAACGCCCAGAATGAAGAGAGATGTAGAGATGTGAGGGAACAAGACCACTTAAGGAAAGGACTGAGTCAGGTGAGAAGCAGAGGAGACTGACAGGAGAGTAGAAACACAGACGGCCTCTTCTTCCCATGCAGATGAGGGAAAGTTTCGGAGAACTTTGTTGAAAGAGTAGCAACAGAATGAAACAGTCGCTGTGGAAAATGGGAGAGGCTGGCTCTGCAGTTTGCTGCTGTATCTAGGTACCTGAGGGAATGTGCGAATCAAGGTGAGATCCAAGACACACCGGGGTATTTACAGCAGTTTTTATGGGTATCAAGGCTTTGTGAGTACTACTCAGCTCCTTGGTACAGAGAGAAGGTAAAAAGACAGATAATCTAGACTTGGGATTCTGAAAGCAAGTATGAGAGAATAACAGAGTCTGAAGTAAGGAGATTTGTCAGGAGATCCAAATGTAAATATATAGATTCCAAATATATATAAACAGAATATATTTAAATATTTTATATTTACATTGTATAATATAGTATTACATTAAATATAAGTATGTATTTAATNATGCAGTGTCTAGTGCTATTATTATAACTATGAGATAATTTTTTTGAAGTCCTTCTAAAATGAATGGAAACTTCTAGTATATTTTACATCATTACAAATGATGAAACAGTTTTAGATGGAAGGTTTGAAAACCTGTAAATCTACCATGTCAAATCCTACTGGTCATTTGAAAGATCACCAGTTAAATAAATAGCAAGTGCTTAGTGTATGAACCTGTCTCTTATACACATCTAGATGTGTATAAGAGACAGCATATATACTCATATATATAATTATAAAATGGTCAACTGGGGTTCAAGAACTAGTATGTTCATATTTAGTTCACATTTATTTCTAACTATATTACAAAGTAACAACAGTAATCAAAGGCACTAGGTTAAAGACTAAAATAGGAGGGCTGTGCAGAATTCAGTAGACAAGCCTGGGAACATGGCAGGCCTGCTGACTTGATGAAGCTCATTTGTAGGCCCTGAGGCAAAGCTTCCTTTTGGTTTTCCTTCTCCTTTCACTCTATAGAACACACAGAGTGAACCACCACCTCCTATGATAGCTGGCTACCACAGATGCTGAAAAGTTCTTTCTACAGTAACTACTCTTCTGTCATTCCAAAATGTAATTTCTGCATTCCTCACCGAACATAATTATTAGGAAAAAATAAACTTAACCTCTAGTGTCAAATTTAAATATGTTATGTATAGGGATGTTATTCCCCAAGAAGTCTGGTTTCTCCAATTTGATTTCCCAAGAGAAGTCAGAGTAGAAATGTATCAGGTTTAATATGTCATAAGATATAANCATTCCAAAATGTAATTTCTGCATTCCTCACTGAACATAATTATTAGGAAAAAATAAACTTAACCTCTAGTGTCAAATTTAAATATGTTATGTATAGGGATGTTATTCCCCAAGAAGTCTGGTTTCTCCAATTTGATTTCCCAAGAGAAGTCAGAGTAGAAATGTATCAGGTTTAATATGTCATAAGATATAAGTCCATTTTGCTCTTTTCTTTCAATTATCTGCACATTTCCCCCAAACTCTTGGATTTCTCAATCTTTAGGAGACAACTACTATTTATTTGTATGAATTTTCCCCTTCAAAATAGGAACTTTGATTAGTTTCCCTGAGCAAACTATTTACTAATTATTCTTTTATTTTCTTCTAATTGCTTCCTATATCCACTCGATAGATGTCTACCACCTTCCGTTTTCCCTTCAGTCAAGTGTGCAAGTAGTAGGGAAGACCTTACATGTTATCAAGAACCTGTGCTGGGAAGGGGGCCTGAGGCCACATCATGCTGCCTATCAGTTAAAATCCTTTCAGAAGATTAATCTGAAACACACTGTCCACCAGATTGTTGACTTTGATTCTTTCCTGTTTTCTCCCATACCTATTTATGGAGCTTTACATTAAGATCACTGAAACGGTGGCAGAAAAAAACCACAAAGTTAATTTTCCCCATGCCCTGGTATTGCTGACAATGCCTTGGTAAAAGAATATCACTAAAATGTAAAGACAACTACAACAGTTACTTAAGAATTTAGGATTTAATATAATTTTTAAAATAGAAATTTAGACATATCTTAATATGAGCAAAAATTAAAGTTATTTACAAAAATGTGTTCTCTGTCTTATACAATATGCACACAGAAATGTAAGTGTACAAAACAAGTATGTTACTTGTAGTAGAAAAATAAAAGAAATTTATACTACAAAGACTGCTTAGGATGCAAAGGGCACTAGGCCAGGGATTCTTTATTTGCAATGTAATGGACACAAAATAATATTTTTAAATGTGTAAAATGAAATACAAAAGATTTCAATGGAAACCAGTTATGCTGAAACATTTATTATACCTTGGCTTTTAATATTATGTTAAGTACTTCTTTTTTAACATATTAAAAACAAGACCTAGAGATGATCTAATAAGTACTACGATTTTAAAGTAGTGATTAATATAACTAATACTTCATGATTTCTGAAATAAAAATAAACTTATTACTTTCACCTATAATTAAGTAAAATTTAGAATTTCCTTCAAAGTTTAAAAGTTACTGACATTAAGGTTACTCCCCCCAACCCGCCCCCCATCAACATCATGGGTTCTTCCCAAAGCTAAAAACTTCTGAACCGGAAGATCACAAGCACATTTTTCAAATAGCTTCCTTGTGTATTCAACTGAAACCCTCTATAGAAAAAAAATTTTCACCTTACAAGTTTTTTTCAGAAATATGGGAACTTTATACCATGAGCTCCCCTCTAGCCTATTTCATACTATACTAGTTGAGGTTTATACAAATTAAATATAAAGGTCCTCAAAAATATGATAAACAGTATATGTAAGTATTAAAAATTACTGAGAAAACTTCTAAGAGAAACTAGTATTTCAGTGTTACATCAATTAGTTTTAAGATTCAGGCACTGTCATTTAAGAATGAAATTTAATATATGGAATTTAGAAAGATGGTAACGATAACCCTGTATGTGAGACAGCAAGAGACACAGATGTATAGAACAGTCTTTTGGACTCTGTGGGAGAGGGAGAAGAAGAGGGTGGGATGATTTGGGAGAATGGCATTGAAATAAGTATGATATCATATAAGAAATGAATTGCCAGTCTAGGTTTGATGCAGGATATAAGATGCTTGGGGCTGGTGCACTGGGATGACCCAGAGAGATGGTATGGGGAGGGAGGTGTGAGGGGGGTTCAGGATTGGGAACACTTGTATACCCGTGGCGGATTCATGTTGATGTATGGCAAAACCAATACAGTATTGTAAAGTAAAATAAAAAAATAAAATAAAAAAATCAAATAGCAACGTAACTATATACTCTGAAAGAAATCAACTGAAAGAATCTAATTCAACCTAGAAAAAATCATTGTTAAGCCTTGGGTCTTAGAATTTTAGAGTCGTATCTTGCAAACATACAAACTAAGAATAAAACTATCTGAAAAGAGTATTAAAGCATTATTATTGAAAATGTCATGAATCATTGCCATTTGAGTTCCTCTAAACTGCAACAAATTGTTGAATGAAATCATGTGAAGGGAATAAAATGAGTCAGGAGGGAAAGAAAGAAAAAGAAATAAGAGAGCAGGGTGTTGAAAGATCAACAGACAGGTGGACAGAGGTATAGAAAGTATGCTTTGGAGAAATAACCAAAATGGGACAATCAAAATTCTGGACTTGCAGACCAGATCTTTAAAGATGAAGCATCTCTGATGAGTGCACAGAGATACTTCTAGACATGCTCCTGTTCCTTAAGATTCCTTTTTCAAAAATTCTTTGTTCAAAATTAATTTCCCTCCAATATTATAATTCTCAATTCATAACCATTTGAGTGTCTATTTAGCTAATAAAACACTAGATCTTCTAAGTGTAGAGGGAGTATGGTGGGGCACACACCCAAAGGAAGCAATCGAAGAAAAACAACCTAGTAACAAAACACTAAGAAAAAAGAAAAAAAATATATAGCAGCACCAAAGAGAACAATAAGCTACAGTACCTGTAGATAATACTATAAAATATACTATTATCAAAATAGTTTTAAAGACAAAGGAATGTGAACAATCTATTTAGCCTTAAATTTTTGAATTTTCTCTTCTAGATTGTCAGCAGGCAGACTACATGGCATGAATTGCGGTACAAATTATCCACTAGTCTCTTCTTCAGTTCATCAGATGAGGTAAATAATTTTATTCTATCCTCAAAAAATGGAACTGATTTTTTAAAAGGTGAAAAATACTTTTTGCTAAGGTGGTAAAGTTTAGGCTAATGTGAAACACAAAACATAAGGACAAGTTTTGATTTATCATGAGCATCTAAGATAAAAGTTTTACTGTAGGTGGTCACCTCAAATATTTGAAGACAAATTAATATCATATTTTTCTTGTGTATATACTTCACAAACTACAAGACTCATGAGTCAGCCAGTTTTCGTCAGAAGATTCCAAACATCCTGCACATTCTGTATCTCTTCCCAAAAATGTCTTCCTTTGAGAATTGTAGTATTATGCAGTGTCTAGTGCTATTATTATAACTATGAGATAATTTTTTTGAAGTCCTTCTAAAATGAATGGAAACTTCTAGCATATTTTACATCATTACAAATGATGAAACAGCTTTAGATGGAAGGTTTGAAAAACTGTAAATCTACCTTGTCAAATCCTACTGGTCATTTGAAAGATCACCAGTTAAATAAACAGAAAGTGCTTAGTGTATGAACCTACCAAAGAAGGCAGGGTGAAAGATAATCTCAAAATATGGCTAGCCACTTTCTGGTAATGATCTAAAATCTGAGCGGGGTGATGANGGAACACTTGTATACCTGTGGCAGATTCATGTTGATGAAAACATTGGCAAAACCAATACAGTATTGTAAAGTAAAATAAAAAAATAAAATAAAATAAAATAATCAAATAGCAACGTAACTATATACTCTGAAAGAAATCAACTGAAAGAATCTAATTCAACCTAGAAAAAATCATTGTTAAGCCTTGGGTCTTAGAATTTTAGAGTCGTATCTTGCAAACATACAAACTAAGAATAAAACTATCTGAAAAGAGTATTAAAGCATTATTATTGAAAATGTCATGAATCATTGCCATTTGAGTTCCTCTAAACTGCAACAAATTGTTGAATGAAATCATGCGAAGGGAATAAAATGAGTCAGGAGGGAAAGAAAGAAAAAGAAATAAGAGAGCAGGGTGTTGAAAGATCAACAGACAGGTGGACAGAGGTATAGAAAGTATGCTTTGGAGAAATAACCAAAATGGGACAATCAAAATTCTGGACTTGCAGACCAGATCTTTAAAGATGAAGCATCTCTGATGAGTGCACAGAGATACTTCTAGACATGCTCCTGTTCCTTAAGATTCCTTTTTCAAAAATTCTTTGTTCAAAATTAATTTCCCTCCAATATTATAATTCTCAATTCATAACCATTTGAGTGTCTATTTAGCTAATAAAACACTAGATCTTCTAAGTGTAGAGGGAGTATGGTGGGGCACACACCCAAAGGAAGCAATCGAAGAAAAACAACCTAGTAACAAAACACTAAGAAAAAAGAAAAAAAATATATAGCAGCACCAAAGAGAACAATAAGCTACAGTACCTGTAGATAATACTATAAAATATACTATTATCAAAATAGTTTTAAAGACAAAGGAATGTGAACAATCTATTTAGCCTTAAATTTTTGAATTTTCTCTTCTAGATTGTCAACAGGCAGACTACATGGCATGAATTGCGGTACAAATTATCCACTAGTATCTTCTTCAGTTCATCAGATGAGGTAAATAATTTTATTCTATCCTCAAAAAATGGAACTGATTTTTTAAAAGGTGAAAAATACTTTTTGCTAAGGTGGTAAAGTTTAGGCTAATGTGAAACACAAAACATAAGGACAAGTTTTGATTTATCATGAGCATCTAAGATAAAAGTTTTACTGTAGGTGGTCACGTCAAATATTTGAAGACAAATTAATATCATATTTTTCTTGTGTATATACTTCACAAACTACAAGACTCATGAGTCAGCCAGTTTTCGTCAGAAGATTCCAAACATCCTGCACATTCTGTATCTCTTCCCAAAAATGTCTTCCTTTGAGAATTGTAGTATTATGCAGTGTCTAGTGCTATTATTATAACTATGAGATAATTTTTTTGAAGTCCTTCTAAAATGAATGGAAACTTCTAGCATATTTTACATCATTACACATGATGAAACAGCTTTAGATGGAAGGTTTGAAAAACTGTAAATCTACCATGTCAAATCCTACTGGTCATTTGAAAGATCACCCGTTAAATAAACAGAAAGTGCTTAGTGTATGAACCTACCAAAGAAGGCAGTGTGAAAGATAATCTCAAAATATGGCTAGCCACTTTCTGGTAATGATCTAAAATCTGAGCGGGGTGATGAGATATAGATACAGATATCAGTAATTACAGATGGGGTGCCTTCTAATAGATCCCTTCTGCTTCAGCTACTCAAGGGCATCCTTGCCCTGGATCATCCACCAGCTACTTCTCTCCCACCTCATTACCAACAAAACTCAATATATCCCATCTCTAAAAATATTCTTTTAGCTCACAGCCTTTTTACTGTTCTCTTTTAGGAACACCCCTTGAACAGAGTGGCCTAGCTGTGCCATCTTTAATTTTCTCTACCACTTCAGTGAGACTTCTGTTCCCATCACACACCAAAAGTATGAAGGTCAGCAATGATTACAGGACAGTGTCAATGGTCATTTCTTATTCATCTCACTGGCCTTCTCAGTTGCTATTTGACACACGACCACTCCCTCCAACTTGAAACACAGTCTTTATTGTTTCCTCCTCCATCATTGACTGCTCATCCCTTTTTTTTTCATAGTGTCTGTTCATTTTCTGACTTATTGAACAGGTCTAGAGCTCAGTTCTTGCATCACTAATCGACTTTACTTCCTGGGCAGTAGTTCTTAACCCTGCATGCATGTTAGAGTCTTGTGGAGAACTTCTATAGCAGTGGTCACTAACCTTTTTGGCACCAGAGACCAGTTTCATGGAAGACAGTTTTTCCATGGACTGGTCTGTGTGTGGGGAGGTGGTTTCAGGGTGATTCCAGCATGTTACATTTATTGTGCACTTTATTTCTGTTATTATTACATCATTTCCACCTCAGATTATTAGGCATTAGATCCTAGAGGCTGGGGACCCTTGTTCTAAAGGATTCTGATGCCTTGGTCCCAACTCCACTTGAGTTAGGTTCTCTGGGGTCTGTGCCCAGAGAGATATTTCACATTGTATTCCCTTTGTCCAGAAGTTCTTACTTCAGATACCCAGGTGCTGGGATTGAGAACCACAATGCCAGGGGATGCCGTGCACTGAGTATTCTGTACTCTGATGACTCACAAAACATCTCAGGGTGTAGATCTTTCCTCTCACCTTCAAACTCCTCTACCCAACTGCTTATTTCACTGTACCACTTGGAAAGAAAATGGGCATCTCAAATTGTTCAAAACCAAACCCTGTTCTTCCCACCTCTATCAGTGGTAACCCCATACATTCAACTGCTCGGACCGAAAAACCTAGAGTCATCCTTAACCTTCATCTTTCTCTCACACTGAAATACCACCCTTCAATAAATCTTACTCTGCCTTCAAAATACATTCATATACAACACTATCTTACTATTACCACTCTGATCCAACCCTGTCATCTCTCAGCTGAGTTACTGAAAGAGTCACAGCAGGCCCCCAGGCCCTTTCTTTGGCCACTGTGTACCTATAGTCTACACTCTGCACAACAGACAGGTGAAGCTTAAAAATGGTGAGTCAGATCATGTCCATCATCTGCTCAAACCCTGTCACTGGCTTCCTACGTCACTCAAACCAAAATCAAAATCCTTAACATGGTTCATTAGGTCCCTTCAAAATCTATGCCCTGCTTTACTGTTTAGTTCTTAGAGATATTTCCTTTTAGAATAAGACATATGAAGGTATCTGGGGTCTTTTCTTACCTTCAAGAATAACAAAAAACCTAATAGGTGTTTGTTACCTCCTTAGAAACCTGCAAATCATCTGTTGTTAGATTCTGAAAAAAGCCCACAAACCAAAAGTGATCACTGTGTAAGAGACAGTCACAATTAATTTATAGAAGTTGGAATTTTGATCTTAACTTTTAGAGCTTTTGCTTGTGACAGTAATTCAGCGAAGAGTAAACCACATTAAGGTCCTTACTGGTGGGTGAAACAGTAAAGAATCTGCCTGCAATACAGAAGACCCAGGTTCAATCCCTGGTTTGGGAGGATCCCCTGGAGAAGGAAATGGCAACCCACTCCAGTATTCTTGCCTGGGAAATCCCATGGACAGAGGAGCCTGTGGGGGGCTACAGTCCATGGGGTCACAAAGAGTCTGACATGACTTATAGCAACTAAATCACCACCACCAGACCACATTAAAACACAAATTTACTTCAAATACCTTTTAAAGTTAAGCTACTGGATTCTGCAGTAATTTCCTTATTCATCTTTCCCACAGTTTCCTTCTCTTTAGCTGCCTGTTTACTTGTTTGGGCTCCCCTGATAGCTCAGCTGGTAAAGAAACCACCTGCAGCGCAGGAGACCTGGGTTCGATCCCTGGGTTGGGAAGATCCCCTAGAGAAGAGAAAGGCTACCCACTCCAGTATTCTGGCCTGGAGAATTCCACGGACTATATAGACCATGGGGTAGCAAACAGTCAGATATTACTGAGCGACTTTCACTCACTTGTTTATGTTCTATTTCCTGTCCTATACTATGTGTAAAAGTTACAATGAAATTCAGTTAAGGGCCTTATCAATCTAAATTATAAGAAGCTATTAATTTCCATCAACTTGTGGTCTAAACACAAATCAGAAATTTGGAACTCAGATTCATAAATGTCTGCTGGGTCAGTGTCTTCCATTCAGATGCAATTAACACTTCTGGAATGAAGGAGGAGTGGGGACTTGAGTTAGAGGCTTTTTGAGTAACTTTTATGGGATAACTTGGTATGAAAGTAAAAGAAAGTGAAGTCGCTCAGTCATGTCTGACTCTTTGCAACCCCACGGACTGTAGCCTACCAGGGTCCTCTGTCCATGGGATTTTCTAGGCAAGAGTACTGGAGTGGGTTGCCATTTCCTTCTCCAGGGGATCTTCCCAACCCAGGGATTGAATCTGGGTCTCCCTCATTGTGGGCAGATGCTTTTCTATCTGAGCCACCAGGAAAGCCCAACTTGGTATGAAGACATGCTTAGAAAGCAATTATCAATGATACTCCCATAAAGAGTGGAGTCACCTACATTAACATTTCAGTAAATGCTTCTCTGGTTGCTCAATTCTCATGCTTTGATAATGGATGTGTATTTACATAATCCGAACTCTAGATTTATTATTTGAACTAGATCTAAATGCTAAATATCATTTCTTTAAATGATATGCTGGCTTGTCAATAAGGTTATTACTTTCTTAATCTTCAAACTTTCCCTCTCTCCTGGATCGTTTCCATCCAAATATAAACAAAAACCTTTTCCATCTTACAACCTCTTTGGACATTGGCCTTTCTAGAGCTATTGTTATTAGTGTGTTTTATCACATTACACAACCCATATCATTCTGACTTCTCTACAAAAATGGCTCTTAATTAGGTCACCAAATGACATCCACATGGTTCAATTCAATAGAATCATTTCAATTCTCCTCCGACTGAGGTGTCACAATAGCTGGCGCAAGCTTCTCCCTTAACTCAAAGCATTTATTCCCTGGTATCCAGGACACCACCCTCTCCAGTTTGTTTCTTCTCTCACCTTTCCTATGGACTCCTCTTGGCCAGATCATCTTCCTCTTCTTTGTGCTTTCTGACCTCTCCCCTAGGCTTATCTTATCAGTGCTATAGCCACACTCTGACATCACTTTTAGAGGAAAGTCTGAACTTTCTATGGCATTGTCTCCCCAGTGCTCAAGCTAAACCCACTCTCCCATTCCACCACCAAGCTGGTTAGCCTCCAGTGATCCCTGAATCACTCAGTTCTCAGTCATCTGACTTTTGCTCTTAAATCTCTACTTAAGAAATCCCATCCAGATGCATGGTTTCAAATGTCTCCTCTAAGAGAACTAATAGAAATTAGTGTGCTTGTTTTTAACTCCTTCTCTGAAGTTCCAGTTATACATTTCCAATTGTTCTTGGATTGTATGTCATTATTTGAAATTGAACAGTCTACAATCCAATTCATGGTCAGCCTCAAATTATATTCAGCTATTCTTCATATGATTTCCTAAATTTCAGTTCCCTTTCCGAACTAACTGAATTAGACAATGAATGACAGTCCTGATTAAAATGCATTAATCTGACTGCTACTCTAGTTCTGGGCCAGGACTCCTTGATACAATCCTGAAACCCTAAAGAAAACCTTCACTGCCCACACATCACCATGACTCTTGAGGTTGAAAATGGACTGTAATCCAGGATAAGCCTGGTGGCTGCACATACCTGCTACTGTTTCACTTAATGAAAACATCATCTAAACTAATCATCAAAGAAAAAATTAAAACCCTGATGTATTAATAGGGTTATTAGGTTATTCAGTTCTTTCCACTTAGCCTATTGTTCTTTCCACTAAGCTGGGTTTCTAGATAGCCTCTTCACTCAGCTACCCCACACCCCAGTGCTTCCCAGCCAATCTATCTGTATCTCCATTGTTCTATTTCCCCCTCACCTACCTCCTGTGTGAGTGCTAAGCTAAAAATTCTCAGAGCAGTAGTCTAAGCTTGTGTACAAAACCCAATACCAAAGATGGAGTCCATACACAGTGGATAGCTATCTCTTCTTTCAGGTGTCAACAGATATAAAAGAAGTGGTCTGAGATTTTGAGGTGTTTCTGTTTCAAATCTCAAATTATATACTTTAGAACCTTGTAAAATCTTTGCTTTTCATCAAATGGATGGATATAACTTATTATAGATCATAGATTACAAAGTTAACCTATTTTCCTAAACTCAAAACGAAGTGTATTTAACTATTTACTTTCAGCCCTAAAGTAATACCACTTATAATTTGATAGATGATTTTTTAAGAACAGTTGATTTACTATTTCAAGTAAATAAGCAATGATTTATGTATACAAAATGATTTATACTTTGACATCGTCAACTCTGATCATACCTGTTTTCCATACACACAGTCACACATCCTTCTCTTTGTATTAATGTTTCAATTAGCTTGCTGGTTGAGAAAAGAAAATTATTAAAATCCTATTTTCCAATGGACTGGCAAATATTGCATCAGAAAGCACAATTCTAAACCTTTCTCCCACACAATTATTCTGACATGGAATGGAAGGCATTGTGCCTGAGAAAACAAAACAAAACATCATGTAACCAAATTAAGTATTTTGAGGAACACCGCAATATATCTTGCCAAAGTCACAGAAAATTTGTTTCTGGAGGCTCAGATTGTAATGTTATAGTCAGATCATGAAGTCCTATTATTATCCTTCCACTAAAGTACTAGTACTTCTAGAAGATTTTTTTTTTTTTTTTGGCCCCTTTTAGCTCAAATATTTGCACTCCCTTCAATCTCCCCATTTCATCTCCCTTGAGGATTGCAAGATTGATTGATCTCAGTTGATTTCTGAGATATCAACTATGATATCTATGAAATGCTGAAGAGCAAATGCCTGCATTCTCCAATTTATGCCCCTTACTTGCTTCATCATTTACTAAATAGTTATGATAAATCAGATACTAGGCTATGTGCTTGAAGCTAAAAGATGGATAAAACCAAATCTTTGCCTTCAGTAAGATTACATTTTAGTGCAGAAAGAGTTAAACTCAAGTCTCATTTTGTATTTGGAAGACACTGTGGGGACCCAAAAGAACAGTAATCAGCCCAGAATTGGGGCATCAGGATATGATGCTTGAGTTCTGAAAAATATATGGAGAGGTCATGAAGGCGAAGTTATGAGAAATATACGGAAGAGAAGTGGCAAAGTCAGTCAGCTATGTTGTTAAATGTGTGTGCTTGCAGTTGAAGGCACAATTTCAAGTGCAAGGAGAGAACAGGAAGTGGTGAGGTCAAGGAAAGATATTTTTACCAGTGATTCTCAAGGAAGGAGGGGGTGGATCCTATTTGAATCACCTAGTGGGCTTTTCAAACTGACCTGCTCAATTGTGTACATCTCCTCTGAAGCCTGTGTGCCCCACCCAGACTGCCTCCCAGGGTCATGGCTGTCCTCCTCCTACTCATGATCCGATGCAAGGGGAAATACATTGAAAAAGGGAGAAAGAAGGGTCTAAACACAAGACAGAGAAGAGTCATAAAGGTAAGAAGTCAAGAGGCTAGTTTAAAGACAAGCAGAGGGTACCAGGAAAATGGGAGAGGACTGGGCTGAAGTCCATCCATATATGTCCAAAGCTTTCCTGAAGAACTTGTTAGTGTGCCCAATTCACCAAGTTTATAACTAATTCCTCATTTTATCTATGGTAATAGTTCATTACTAAAATACAAAAAGATCATAAAGGTGATCAGAGTACAGATGCTTACTATATAGCAGTATTCTNATACTCCCATAAAGAGTGGAGTCACCTACATTAACATTTCAGTAAATGCTTCTCTGGTTGCTCAATTCTCATGCTTTGATAATGGATGTGTATTTACATAATCCGAACTCTAGATTTATTATTTGAACTAGATCTAAATGCTAAATATCATTTCTTTAAATGATATGCTGGCTTGTCAATAAGGTTATTACTTTCTTAATCTTCAAACTTTCCCTCTCTCCTGGATCGTTTCCATCCAAATATAAACAAAAACCTTTTCCATCTTACAACCTCTTTGGACATTGGCCTTTCTAGAGCTATTGTTATTAGTGTGTTTTATCACATTACACAACCCATATCATTCTGACTTCTCTACAAAAATGGCTCTTAATTAGGTCACCAAATGACATCCACATGGTTCAATTCAATAGAATCATTTCAATTCTCCTCCGACTGAGGTGTCACAATAGCTGGCGCAAGCTTCTCCCTTAACTCAAAGCATTTATTCCCTGGTATCCAGGACACCACCCTCTCCAGTTTGTTTCTTCTCTCACCTTTCCTATGGACTCCTCTTGGCCAGATCATCTTCCTCTTCTTTGTGCTTTCTGACCTCTCCCCTAGGCTTATCTTATCAGTGCTATAGCCACACTCTGACATCACTTTTAGAGGAAAGTCTGAACTTTCTATGGCATTGTCTCCCCAGTGCTCAAGCTAAACCCACTCTCCCATTCCACCACCAAGCTGGTTAGCCTCCAGTGATCCCTGAATCACTCAGTTCTCAGTCATCTGACTTTTGCTCTTAAATCTCTACTTAAGAAATCCCATCCAGATGCATGGTTTCAAATGTCTCCTCTAAGAGAACTAATAGAAATTAGTGTGCTTGTTTTTAACTCCTTCTCTGAAGTTCCAGTTATACATTTCCAATTGTTCTTGGATTGTATGTCATTATTTGAAACTGAACAGTCTACAATCCAATTCATGGTCAGCCTCAAATTATATTCAGCTATTCTTCATATGATTTCCTAAATTTCAGTTCCCTTTCCGAACTAACTGAATTAGACAATGAATGACAGTCCTGATTAAAATGCATTAATCTGACTGCTACTCTAGTTCTGGGCCAGGACTCCTTGATACAATCCTGAAACCCTAAAGAAAACTTTCACTGCCCACACATCACCATGACTCTTGAGGTTGAAAATGGACTGTAATCCAGGATAAGCCTGGTGGCTGCACATACCTGCTACTGTTTCACTTAATGAAAACATCATCTAAACTAATCATCAAAGAAAAAATTAAAACCCTGATGTATTAATAGGGTTATTAGGTTATTCAGTTCTTTCCACTTAGCCTATTGTTCTTTCCACTAAGCTGGGTTTCTAGATAGCCTCTTCACTCAGCTACCCCACACCCCAGTGCTTCCCAGCCAATCTATCTGTATCTCCATTGTTCTATTTCCCCCTCACCTACCTCCTGTGTGAGTGCTAAGCTAAAAATTCTCAGAGCAGTAGTCTAAGCTTGTGTACAAAACCCAATACCAAAGATGGAGTCCATACACAGTGGATAGCTATCTCTTCTTTCAGGTGTCAACAGATATAAAAGAAGTGGTCTGAGATTTTGAGGTGTTTCTGTTTCAAATCTCAAATTATATACTTTAGAACCTTGTAAAATCTTTGCTTTTCATCAAATGGATGGATATAACTTATTATAGATCATAGATTACAAAGTTAACCTATTTTCCTAAACTCAAAACGAAGTGTATTTAACTATTTACTTTCAGCCCTAAAGTAATACCACTTATAATTTGATAGATGATTTTTTAAGAACAGTTGATTTACTATTTCAAGTAAATAAGCAATGATTTATGTATACAAAATGATTTATACTTTGACATCGTCAACTCTGATCATACCTGTTTTCCATACACACAGTCACACATCCTTCTCTTTGTATTAATGTTTCAATTAGCTTGCTGGTTGAGAAAAGAAAATTATTAAAATCCTATTTTCCAATGGACTGGCAAATATTGCATCAGAAAGCACAATTCTAAACCTTTCTCCCACACAATTATTCTGACATGGAATGGAAGGCATTGTGCCTGAGAAAACAAAACAAAACATCATGTAACCAAATTAAGTATTTTGAGGAACACCGCAATATATCTTGCCAAAGTCACAGAAAATTTGTTTCTGGAGGCTCAGATTGTAATGTTATAGTCAGATCATGAAGTCCTATTATTATCCTTCCACTAAAGTACTAGTACTTCTAGAAGATTTTTTTTTTTTTTTTGGCCCCTTTTAGCTCAAATATTTGCACTCCCTTCAATCTCCCCATTTCATCTCCCTTGAGGATTGCAAGATTGATTGATCTCAGTTGATTTCTGAGATATCAACTATGATATCTATGAAATGCTGAAGAGCAAATGCCTGCATTCTCCAATTTATGCCCCTTACTTGCTTCATCATTTACTAAATAGTTATGATAAATCAGATACTAGGCTATGTGCTTGAAGCTAAAAGATGGATAAAACCAAATCTTTGCCTTCAGTAAGATTACATTTTAGTGCAGAAAGAGTTAAACTCAAGTCTCATTTTGTATTTGGAAGACACTGTGGGGACCCAAAAGAACAGTAATCAGCCCAGAATTGGGGCATCAGGATATGATGCTTGAGTTCTGAAAAATATATGGAGAGGTCATGAAGGCGAAGTTATGAGAAATATACGGAAGAGAAGTGGCAAAGTCAGTCAGCTATGTTGTTAAATGTGTGTGCTTGCAGTTGAAGGCACAATTTCAAGTGCAAGGAGAGAACAGGAAGTGGTGAGGTCAAGGAAAGATATTTTTACCAGTGATTCTCAAGGAAGGAGGGGGTGGATCCTATTTGAATCACCTAGTGGGCTTTTCAAACTGACCTGCTCAACTGTGTACATCTCCTCTGAAGCCTGTGTGCCCCACCCAGACTGCCTCCCAGGGTCATGGCTGTCCTCCTCCTACTCATGATCCGATGCAAGGGGAAATACATTGAAAAAGGGAGAAAGAAGGGTCTAAACACAAGACAGAGAAGAGTCATAAAGGTAAGAAGTCAAGAGGCTAGTTTAAAGACAAGCAGAGGGTACCAGGAAAATGGGAGAGGACTGGGCTGAAGTCCATCCATATATGTCCAAAGCTTTCCTGAAGAACTTGTTAGTGTGCCCAATTCACCAAGTTTATAACTAATTCCTCATTTTATCTATGGTAATAGTTCATTACTAAAATACAAAAAGATCATAAAGGTGATCAGAGTACAGATGCTTACTATATAGCAGTATTCTGGGTTTATATAATTGCAACTATGGAATTTCTGTATCATGGAGAGAAAAGAAATATTAATGTTTCAAAAAAATATACAATGGGCATAAAACGATATCCTTCAGAGAAATCGCAAGTATCTGGCTACATTAGAACAACAGGGCTTCCCAGGCTGCCTATGGACTGATCCCTTCCAGTCTCACCTCTCCTAATTTGACTCCTCAGCAGCAAAGTACTTAATGGTTCTCTGAACAAAACACCTTATTTCACAAGCCCCTTTCAGTCTTTTTGAATGCCTCTTTCAACTCCCTTACCTTCTCTTAACCTTCAGGTCTCCATCCAGGCATTACCTTGTCTAGAAAGCTGACACTGCTGACCCTTCCTTCCCTGTGTGCTCCTTCATGATATGATGATAAAGGCATCCAAGTACTCCATCCAGGCCAGGCTCTTTTATAACTAAAACTGAATGCAATATCAACTCAAATACTCTTCCAACCATCCTATGATACAGGTGACTGATTATACCCCTATTCTACAGTAAGCCACTGAGGTACAAAGAGGTTAAGTGACCTACTCAAGGACACATCGTGGGCCAATAGTAAAGCCAATGTTTGAACTGAGCAGACGGGTTCTAGAGTTTGTGCTCTGACCACTAGGCTATGTGGCCTCTCTGATTTAAAACAAGACTGATCCTCAGTACTGCCATGCATATGATGCTCCTGACTCTTGTTCAACAGTTATATTTAATGAACTGCTGGGACTAGATATGCAATTTCTCTGTAAGTTCTTAATCTATGTTTCAGTATGAAAGTGAAAGTGTTACTCACATCCACCTCTTTGTAACCCTATGGACAGTAGCCTGCCAGGCTCCTTTGTCTGTGCTATTTTCCAGGCAATGATACTGGAGTGGGTTGCCATGTCCTTCTCCAGGGGATCTTCCCAATCCAGGGATTGAACCTGGGTCTCCTATACTGACTGCAGGCAGTTTTTTTTTTCTTCTTCTTCTTTTTTTTTTTAACCATTTGAGCCACAAGAGAAGCCCACTATGAAATATGTCAAATAGCAAATATCACTAAAAAATATAAAATCTCCTCAAAGTATCTTTGTTGAAACTTAGTTTTTACAAAATCATAATAGCATCATTGGCACACATGTGCTAGGATTTATGATAAGGAAAAAACCATCTCATCTTAGAGTCTAATGAAAGCTCTTAGCAATTTGAATATTATATGATACTAAATTATACTATAATTATTTCAAACGTCAAGAATCGTAAACATGTCTTAAAAAAATCTCTACCTAGATGATGCAATCAAGAAATTGAAGTAATGTACGCATGAATATTTAATTATACAAACAAGTAGGAATCTACTAATTTAGTAATATTCAAATAAAATGTACAGTATTTCCCCACGTGTCTTTTTTTTCCTCTATTGCATAAAAGGAATTTTTTTTAAAGAACATATTTTAAATGAATATGAGCACATATTTTACTTTCCAGTGCTAGTTTCATGGAGGTGGTTTGTAATAAAACATTGCATCACTTATTAACTCGGGGAAAACAATGAAGCTATTGTACTGGCCATGACTGTAACTTTAAGAAAAACATTTTGACTCAGACCCAGTCAAGCTTCTTCAGGAATTTGCAGTCTAGCAAGGAAGGAAAATGGACACAGAACATAGGTATGAAAATTGTTTTCAAAATTTTAGTTGGAAACGTTTAAAGAAGGCAAGTGTATACTAATCACAAGATCCTTGCCTGACCCACAGCTGGAATGATATCAACATCCCATGTGATGTTGGAAAGGCCAGTAAATTACCTTTCCTCAGAGGACTTTAAGGCAAAATAACATAGTGGTGTCGAGGATAGACCAGGGAGCCAGAATGATCTAGGTTTGAATCTCATTTCTATCATGTACTAATTGAGTTTGGTGCATTCACTTATGTCTGTGTGCCTCAGTTCTCTCATTTATAACTAGATAATTACATACAGTTCATAGAATTACTGTGCTCTTGGGAGGATTAAATGACTTCACGTGCATGAAAGTGAAAGTGAAGTCTCTCAGTTGTGTCCGACTCTGCGACCCCATGGACTATAGCCCACCAGGCTCCTCTATCCATGGGATTCTCCAGGCAAGAGTACTAGAGTGGGTTGCCATTTCCTTCTCCAGGGGCTCTTCCCGACCCAGGGATCGAAGCCAGGTCTCCCGCATTGTAGGCAGACGCTTTACCATCTGAGCTACAAGTCCTTCATGTGCATGAAGCAGGTAGAAAAGTTATGTAGATTAGAATAATAATATGGTACAAATCTTCATAACTGAATCAACATAGCTTAAAAAGAGAAATCTGATGGAACCCAAGTCTATTTGTCCTGAAGCCTTAAATAACCCACATTAAAGACATATGAAAAGATGTCACCAACTCACTGATGCAACTGCGAAGCTGAGTCAATCCTTATCTCTGTATAAGCAATAGGCTCACATCATAGCAGTGTTTTCCAAACTGTCATCAAAGCACCCCTTAATGAAACACTATGAAATAGTTATACATTTAATTTCATCATCTGAACCAGAAAAATGCCTCTGGTTATCACTCGTTTATGTGCAATACAAAAATCATAACCACAAACACTGTTTATCCAGAAAAAAAGCACACTGCCAGACCAGGCAAGGTTAGGTATTTTTGTGGTTTTCAGCAAATATCATTTTGCTACTTGTTTGATCATTTTGCTGTAAGAATAGGCATTAACAATGTAAACTTAATTTTTTTTTTAATTTCTATCCATTTTTAATATTATCACAAATCAGGCCTCTTTAAGACCTACTGTTCTCACATATAGGCCTCCAGAAATTCAAATGCTCTTTTTGTTTAACAAAACTATTTAGAGTAGCCCAGACTTGGAAGCAACCTCAGTGTCTACTGACAGACGAATGGATAAAGATGCTGTACATATATACAAAGGACTATTACTCAGCAATAAAAAATAAATAATGCTATAAAAAGAATGAAATTATGGTATTCACAGAAACATAAATGGACCTAGAAATTCTCATACTAAGTAAAGTCAGTCAGAAAGAGAAAGACAAATATCATGATATTTTTTATTATGTTGAAGCTAAGAAAATGATGGAAATTAACTTTATTTACAGAATAGAAATAGACTCAAAGACTGAAAACAAACTTATGAAGGTGGAAAGGAGGTGGGGGAAGGGTAAATTAGGAAATTGGAATTAACATATGCACACTATATAAAAACAGGTAAATAGCACATAGAACTATACTCAATATCTTACAATATCCTATCATAGATAAAAATGTAAAAAATAATATGTATATTTAACTGAATCTCTTTGCTGTACACCTGAAACTAATACAACTCTGTAAATCAATTATATGTCAATAAACTGAAATAAAATTTTTAAATTAAAAATTTCTGCCATTGTTTTATTCCACAGACATTAGATTTCTGCTCACCATGATTCACATATTTTATACAGCAAAAGACCTGCTCTGAGAACAAAGCAGCTCTGCTATAAAGCAAGCACACAGAATCTTGGAACTGAAACTTTTTCTAACCAAAGCATTTTCTTAAAAAAAAAAAAAAAAAGTCCCAGAGAACAAACTTACCTTTAAAACTGAAGGCAAGAAGAAACAACAAAATTTGAGGGTACAACCTTAAATAGCAGCAAAAAGCAGGACAATGTCTATCTTTGACAAAATATGAAATAGGACAATGGAATTTTCATCTTCATGAAAATTTCATCTTAATCTTACTATCAAGTTAAATTGTATAGCAAAGCAGTGAAATAAGTGGGCAGGACATTGTTAAATATACTTAGACAATTCCATTGGTGTTTGCTGTTCCTCATTCCCCTAATCCAATATGGAACAGATTTTGTGATAAGAGAAGGATTACAAGGGACTTCCCTTATCCACACCTTTATCCACCCTTATCCACAGCAGCCATAGGATGGGTGGGTGAGAGGGGAAGAGGAACATGAGAGGGGAAAAGCAGGAAGAGGAGAGAGGGAGGGAGAGCAGAATTTTGCTTCATTTATGTACTAGTGGTTTTCCTCTTCCTTCATATGTTAATTACAAAGCTGTATTTTTCCAGTAGAAATAAATTCAGAGATGGTATTAAAAAATAAGCAAAAATATGTAAAACTCCATAAGGTATTTCAAGTTGGATTGCCATGCAAATATTACCATTCTTTAAAATCAGTAAATATCAAATGGAAAATTAGAGGTTAGGAGCACAATAGGAAAAGTCAAATGTATAAAACAAGTAGATTTCAATTGCATTTAATTATGTCACCCAATCACCTAGAAGCAAAGATCCTCTAAAGAAAATTGCATTGCCTTCCCAACTCCTTAGAGAGCCAGTTTAGTTAACAGCCTACCTATGCTTCAGAGATGACCATGCAGCTTACATGTCAAACTCATTTTAAAGTGTCAATCATGTCCTTTTCAATCTAATTAGTTTGGAAAGTAGTGTCACTGACCTGGCACTATGCAGACCATTTATTATCATATCATTTGATCAACCTAACACTTTACCTCAGTTGAGTTTGAGACACCTGTAGCCAAAATGTAATATCCTTTCTCCCACTCATGACTTACTATTTACAAGTCAATTTATCTCGATGAATAAGCATGGCCAGCTTCACAGAAGCATCCCCAGAATTTCCTTTATTTAAAATTTCATGATAATTTAAATAGAAAGGTAAATAAGAAAACTATTTGTATTATATATATGTAATAGACACACATACACACACACACACACACACACGTGTGTGTGTATCAGATTTGAGTTTTTGATGCCAAGGAACTCCTAAAAGGAGAAGAGAAAGAACAGAGGAACATGCGTATATGCTGAGAGAAATTTGGGACCTTGAACTTGAGGGAAAGTGATTTTTTTAACATAAATTCACAAGTCATTTTTATAAAAGGAGTTTGTAGGTTATAAACCCAATGCCACCGGACGGGCTTGTGTTATAATAAAGGAAAACTTTTCCTGCTTCATAGTCTTTCATTAATGAGGTAATTGCTAGTTCTTGAGAAGTCAAAGAACACAGCCCAGTGCCTCTAAGGGGGGATCTAGAGCCCAGAGCACCCTGAGCTTGGAACAAGGCAGAGCTGGGCGAGGGGCGCTGCCCTTGACAGCACTGGTAACTGGGAGATGATAGTCAGTCAAGCAAGAGTTCACCCAGCCCTTTCTCTGTCAACAGCATGAAAATTACCAAATTTTTGTTTTAGTTTTGCCTATTTAAAAACTGAACTGCAAGACAGAAATACAAGCAGGTATCTCTGAATCAGAGCTTTACATACTGAATCAGGGACTGAAAAAAATACAGACAATCATATTCCACCAAAACATGGTATTCATATTTTAAAATGTGGTTTAAAAAGAAGTATAGCAGCTATATTTAAAGTTATGACTGTTCACTCCAGAAGACAATCTAAAAGCAGGATGTCAGCTGCCAATGCTTCCGTTATAGACTGGGCTTTCCTTTGGGGAAGTTGCATTTTACCAAAATTCCTGTTTGGAGGCAAAGCAACATTCTTCATACCTGTGCTTGATCAAATAATTCTTAGTCAATGTGATTTTACATCTGGTCAAGTAAACCACGCATAGGCATGACACTTACCTTCAGGTGAAGAGCCCGTCTTTTGGGAAAAGACAGCATTTACTTTACTCTTCTTACTGATGTCACTGTTTACAGACAAGCTGGAGTGAATTTTTCTCTGCATTTTTTGAGAAACGGGTGCTGAAAGTCTCCGATTCTCTGCAGATACGTGTTTGGCCCCGTGGTGGATTCCATTGCCATTGCTCAGACTTGGGTGGCCGTTCTTTATCTTGCTTATTTCCTCCTCGCTTTCCTGTGCTGCAGTTTGAAGCTGAGGCAAGCGCTGAGGTTGGGCTAAGTGAAAAGAAAAAAGAAAAACAGGAAATAGTTATCCAGTTTAAAAAAATGAGTATTTGAAAATAATCAAAATCCAATCAGTAACAGACTTTCTTGGGTCTCATCCATGATCCTAATGGGGGGTGGGGGAGGGAAACAAATAAAATACGAATACAGAAGAAGCATAATTACTAAAAGAGAAATGGAAAGGGGTCATCAAGAGTAACTTTAGACAAGGGACACAAAAAGAAGAGGGAAAAAAACATGTTTCTTTTTTTCTTTAAGTAAATTTAAGTTGGAAATCTGCAAAAGGTAATTCAAAACTCATTCAACAGCTAAGTCCCAGGTCCTATTTTGGGTGCCATAGACACTGCAATGTTATCTGAGTATCCCTGATAATGATAAATTACTCAACTGCCTTTTGAGATGAAAGGAACAAAGAATTGACACATCAAAGCTGGATAAGACAGTGTGTTGCATTGTTTTCTTTTTAATTCCACTTTAAATTCTGAAGAAAATCTTTTCCATATTTTTTTTTATTTTAAAATAAACCATTTATGGAAACAGGAATAGAAGAGAACTTCCTTAATCTGATAGAACACATTTATCAAAATTTAAAGTCAGTCCTGCAGAAGTGCTCCCATTTGGTCAGGACCAAGGAAAGAATGCCCACCTTTACCCTCTTACGCGACACTAAGCTAGCAAAAGCAATGAACACCGAAAAGGAAAAACATGTCTGAGTCCTGGAAAGGAAGAAACATTTCTGAGATGGATACATAATTGAATATTCCAGGGGAAATCTAAGAGACTATAAAGTCTGAAAAACTAAGAATTTAGCCAGATGTATACATGTTAGTTAGTTAGTTCAGTCGCTCAGTCGTGTCCGGCTCTTTGCGACCCCATGAATCGCAGCACGCCAGGCCTCCCTGTCCATCACCAACTCCTGGAGTTCACTCAGACTCATGTCCATCCAGTCAGTGATGCCATCTAGCCATCTCATCCTCTGTCATCCCCTTCTCCTCCTGCCCCCATTCCCTCCCAGCATCAGAGTCTTTTCTAATGAGACAACTCTTTGCATGAGGTGGCCAAAGTACTGGAGTTTCAGCTTTAGCATCATTCCTTCCAAAGAAATCCCAGGGCCGATCTCCTTCAGAATGGACTGGTTGGATCTCCTTGCAGTCCAAGGGACTCTCAAGAGTCTTCTCCATTACCACAATTCAGAAGCATCAATTCTTCGGCGCTCAGCCTTCTTCGCAGTCCAACTCACGTCCATACATGACTACTAGAAAAACCATAGCCTTGACTAGACGGACCTTAGTCGGCAAAGTAATGTCTCTGCTTTTGTATACATGATAAACCATATTAAATTCAGTGAAGTTCTATAAGGCAACAGTAAGCAACTAGCAAATATGTAAGAACTGAACTCTTTACAGAAACAACAAAAGAAAAACAAGCCAACAAACAAACAAAAAAGCCTATAATGTCTAGGAATTAAGCGAGGAAAAAGGGGGAAGAGATTCTATGGCAAAACTAGCCAAACATAACTGAAAGACATTAAAAAAACTAATAAAAGAAAAGATTATAAGTATGTTAATTCTGGTAATATGGTAATTATCCCCAGTTTATGCAATTCCCATAAAAATTCTAAAAGGATTATTTGTGGAACTTGACAAACAGATCCAAAATTTTATAAGTAAGAGTAGTCAAGAATCACTAAGGAAATTTTAAGGAAGAAAAAGAAGATTGTGGGATTTGACTTAGATAAAACGTCTTACCTTGAAACTCCAGTAATTAAAGTGAAAAGCGAAAGTGAAGTCACTCAGTCCTGTCCTACTCTTTGCAACCCCATGGACTGTAGCCTACCAGGCTCCTCCGTCCATGGAATTTTCCAGGCAAGAGTACTGAGTGGGTTGCCATTTCCTTCTCCAAGGGATCTTCCTGACCCAGGGATCAAACGCAGGTCTCCCACATTGCAGGCAGACACTTTACCATCTGAGCCATCAGGGAAGCCCAAATCATATAAATGGTTCATATTTATCATGCAAATTTTTTTTTTTCTTTTTTTTCTTTTTCAGCCACACAGCATGTGGGATTCTTGGTTCCCCAATCAGGGATCGAACCCATACCTGCTGTGAAAGTTTTGGAGTCTTAACCACTGGACCACCAGTGATCGGGCTTTCCCAGTGGCTCAGCAGATTGCTTGCCAATGCAGGAATGGTGACTTCAATCCCTGGGTCAGGAAGATCCACTGGGGGAAGAATGGCAACCCACTCCCGTATTCTAGCCTGGAGAATCCCATGGGCAGAGGATCCTGTTGGGCTATAGTCCTTGGAGTCGCAGAGACAGATACGACTGAATACACACACACACATGGACTGAGACAGTATGGCATCGGTCCAGACATAGACAAAACCAATGGAACAGGAGAGCAAGTCACCAAAATACTTGTGCATGCAAATGCAAATGTATCTATCTCTGATACAGAGAAATTTCAGATGTTTCCAGTGTTTATAAGTGAAGAATTTAAAATAAAAATATAAAATAACATTTTATTGGCATGACACCAAAAAGGGAAAACTAATTTCTTTGGAACACAAATCAGAAAACAAGCACAGTGACTAGTGATTATCTATGCTGCCCAGCATTTCTAAAGACCCTCACAGAATTTGATACCTTTCTCTAACTCATCCCTACATTCCTCAAGTTAGAGGGCACGTGTGTAACTTACATTCTACCAAGCAGAAGCACAACTCACATGCAGAAGTACAGATGCAAGATGGCAGCCACACCCGGGTGGTGGAGCCTCTCAGCACAGACAGTAAAGAAAGCATATGTTGATCTTGGCAGTGGGTGCAGTGTCTGGGGTCCACTTCCTAGCAGATCAGTGGGCAAAGCATGCAGTAGTAGCAAGTTTTTTCATTAGGAAAGCACCCATTTGGTGGGCATGATCCTTGGCTGTAAAACTCCTGGGAGAGTCTACATGCTACTGATAAATATTTTCTATTTAAATTAGCTAAAATGGATTCTGGTTTTTGAGGCTCAGAGTCCTGATCTTCCCCCCAAATGTTATCTATTTACATTGGGCAAGTAATGAGTTCTTGAAATCAACACTTATCTTGCTGGTATAGATCCTAAGCAGAGTCATCAATCATAGAATCTCAGCAAAAAAAACAGCAACAGCAAAAACCATTTGGTGTCAAATTTTACTATTTTATCATTTCCTAGAATTTCAAAATACAAAGCTGGTGTTTTAATTAGTCTTTTCTGTTTAAGATTATGAACAGTTATGAAATGTTAATTAAATTTGAATACTAAGAGGTCTTCGACTTAGAAATAAGTATAGCACACAACACTGTAACAGTTACACATAGAACTGATAATGGCTAAAATGGACTAATTATCTGTTATCTTGGAACTACCTAAGACTTCATAAATATTTTTGACAAATTAGACAGGTCTTTAGCACACATTGTTTACTTCCATTCTTGTTCACATATGCTATGTTTCTTGAAAAATATCTTAACATACCAGACTATTTTATTCCTCATGAATGTACACATTGTTGTTTTTTTTTTTTTTTTAATTTTAATTTTTTTTCATCTCAGGTGTACATGAGTTCCCAATCTTGAACCCCACCCCCTCCACCTCCCACTCCACATCAACTCTCTGGATCATCCCTGTGCACCAGTCCCAAGCATCCTGTATCCTGAACCGAATATAGACCAACGATTCGTTTCCCACACGGCATGTTTCAGTGCCATTCTCCCAACCCTCCCCGCCCCCTCTCCCTCAAAGTCCAAAAGTCCATTCCATGCATCTGTGTCTCTTTTGCTTCTTGTATACAGGGTTATCATCACCATGTTTCTAGATTCCATAAAGATGAGTTAGTATACTGTATTGGTGCTTTTCTTTCTGGCTTACTTCACTCTGTATAATTGGTTCCAGTTTCATCCATCTCATTAGAACTGATTCAAATGTATTCTTTTTAATGGCTGAGTAATACTCCATCGTGTATATGTACCACAGCTTTCTT
>SJYA01000699.1:1002300-1136482 GCA_006410615.1 Neotragus moschatus | reverse complement strand
GCACCAGTCCCAAGCATCCTGTATCCTGAACGGAATATAGACCAACGATTCGTTTCCCACTCGACAGCACACATGTTTCAGTGCCATTCTCCCAATCCTTCCCCCCCTCCCTCCCGCTCAAAGTCCAAAAGTCCACTCCATGCATCTGTGTCTCTTTTGCTGTCTCGTATACAGGGTTATCATCACCATGTTTCTAGATTCCATATATATGAGTTGGTATACTGTATTGGTGCTTTTATTTCTGGCTTACTTCACTCTGTATAATTGGCGAATGTACACATTGTAAGAAAAAAGTTTATTATTATTCTTTTACTTAACAAAAGTATCCTTTCATACCAAGTTTATTAATGTTAATACTCATTCTAAAACTAATATATGAACTTTTAATCAGTTTTTTAGTGACAAAGGAGAATAATTATCTAAACATTTAATATTTGGGAATAGAATAGAGTAATGGCTGTAAAATTTATCAAAATGTTTTGTTTTCCTCCTAACTTATGACACAAAGAAAAAAAGAAGAAAATGGTTACTTCTCTGCTTAGCAACTATATATGTCCTTCTCAAAGCTAAAATTGACAATCAAGGCTTGTGCAAAAGGAGATCTATTTCTTATGGGTGTGCAATCATTTGATCTAGAGATTAATTTGCTGCTCCTGTAACTTCTTGTATCAACTAGCATGACATCCTAATGACTGCTATTGAACATAAAACCAGTTATGCATATGTATTTAATGGGATGCCAAAGAAGATAGTTAAACCTAATTTGGTGTTCTTTTCAGAGCTCTTTCCAGTAATCTCACCAAATAAATGGAATGTTTTGGACCACTTCTTCTCTGAAAAGAATAATTCAAGCAGTTGAGAGCTGGGTTAAGTTGAAATGTTATTGACCAATGCTGTGGAGACTTATCAATCAAAAATGCCCTATCATATTCCATAATCCAAGATCAATTTATAATTACTATGTAACAAGCATTCCCTATAAATAAAAATAAAGGTGGTAAAAGATAATCAGGTCTTGTCACCAAATTCTAAAACCGACAGATCTGACCTATTTCTACCATCAAAATTGACTATTTGCAAATTACTGTATATGGTCAGAGTGACATTCAAACATATTCTTAATGATTTATCTACATTTCAGTCTTCAAAATTATATCTATTTCTGTTGGCAGGTAAATGATGGTATATTCATTTTTGTTTCACTGCCACCTAAGTATTTTTAGTATAGTTTGTATTATGGTCAATAACCAAGTATTCCCTTTCCACTCCAATTTCTTAACATTGTGATTTTGTCAGATGCAAGCAAATATAAGCAAATCAAAATTGGATAAAACCTAGATATATGAGTTATATTAACAGACATTCAACTTCACTGATGCTTTTTCAGAGATGTGACTTAAATCTTACAGTAAATGTACAACTAAAACCAAATCAGAAACATGATTGCGTTCTTGAATAAAGAACAAAAACGTCTGACTGACTGATTAAACCATAACTACTTAGCTTTAAATAGATTTTTTCCCCTTACCGTGTAAAAGTTGTGTATGGCTTTAAAAAAAAAAAAAAGCACACTAATATGGGAACGACACAATGCTTCTTAAAACACAAGTGATGCCTAGGGACCCTCGCTCTCCCTTTAATGATCCACTGCTCTCATTCAGCTGTCTTTCTTTTTTCAAATCTTTACATATGTGACAGCTCTCAAAAGTAGACCATAGACCATCTGGCATTTTCAGAGGTGTAACTTGTGCAAATTCAGCTCTATTGGGAGTGCACTGCTATCTTCTGCCTGCGTTATAAAGGGACAATAGAATGTAGAACTTATGAGTTGTTTTGAATTATTCATTTTTTTGCCTGTATATTCAAGAAATTTTACAAACTCTGCATTTTGTACTACATAATCACATGCGTTAAAGGTACAAAGAAACTTTTTGACACCTCTTTTCTACAGAAAGCTGGCATTTTGTTTGATATGTGAACATTCAGCATCTGTTATATCATTCTAAACAGGATGGGTGCTTCCACAAAAGACCCCATTTTAAACTTACTCTATATGAGAAAAAAAAAAAAAAATGTATTCTTGAGATTCAGTAACGAATGCAATCCACATCAAAATTTCAAATACCAGTTATTTGAACATTCAGCATCTCCAAACCTGGATAGCATTGGTCACCTGCTTACCATATGTGTAAAGATCTTTCAAAAAATCATTTCTCACACAATGCAGCATGATTGTAATTTTAATATCCATGATGAATAGTTACAAATGTCTTAAGAAATGCCATGCTTTCTAGATTCCAATGTTTTCAATCAGGAAGGAAACCGATAGAATTAGATCTAGTGATTTTCAATAAGAATAATAAGTACAGGAATAATGAGTCAATAGCATGAACTTCTTTTGATAATTTAAAAAAAAAACACTGGGTGATACTGGAGCTAGTAATAACTATTTGAGACTGCAGCTGCTGGAGGAGAATATAAAGCAACATTCTGCTATGACATATAATCTATTAGCATGTGCAAATCATCTTCAGTTGCTGGTCTCTTTACACAAGTCAGATTTAATACAATTATAAAAGAATTCTCATGGCATTTAGTCAGTTTAAATGGCTGTTGCACATATCCAAAAAAAAAAAAACAAAAACCTGAATTAAACACTTAGGATTTAAAATTGTCAGTAACAAAATGATCAAAATAGAATATGGAGAATAGAATGTGGAAGGGGGAAACTGATTTGGTATAAACCGAATTTACTCTTCCTAGAGATAGTTACAAAGCTTTTGTTGGGTACCCAGTGCCACGCTACTCCTTGGTCACTATGAGACAGACAAACAGACACCCCCCCCCACACACACACCCACACACAGGTAGACTTCATATATACTTATACCAAAATAGCATTTTATTAAGTATACATAAAATATACATCTACATACAATAATAGGTTTAAAAGTTATTTATTTCAATATGCACTAATATGACTAAACTATATTATTGATACTTATTGTTATAATGTAAATTTAAGCTAAAATCAACTAAAATAAATGTGCTATTAGACAACTTGAACCAGCGTGATACAATCCTTTTTCAGTGTACAGACCCAGCATTCTAACACACAGTCTGGGAGCTCCTTGCATTTTCTACCAGGGGCTTAGTTTCCCCTCCAAGGGCCTTCTAAAATTTATTTCTTCTCTCAACCTTCTAAACGTTCCATCACATCTTCTCCATCTTCATTTTATTTAATGTGTATACTAACATATTGAGATATATTTTGGAATTATAATTTTTTTTAGAACCTTGACCATTTAAGAGTCCCAATTAAATCCTGTGCTTACGTGACTGGGATCTCACAGGATAGAGGGATTGTTCTTTGATGCTCTCATGCAGGTTAGTAATTTTGACAGTAATTCCTTTTTAATTATTGCAAAATAAACCATCAGATGTCAGGGGTTGGAGGTACTTCTTCCCCAAACAAAAGAATACAACTTTTAGAAGTCTGGAGAATCGAGCACTTTTCTCCATTGGACAAAGAACATTTAAGAAGTACTTGAACATCTTTAAGTATAGTCTAGAAGAGGGTGATTGCTAGCAGTTTCCCAGATCCATCCTCCCCATTGGTCCTGGGTATGGGGCTAACCCATTTCCCAGCATTCCTTGCAGTTTGTTTCAGTCACGTGACCATATTTGCTCTGAAGGGCTGAAGAGAATTTATTTCTGTCACTTCAAGGCCTAGACCTTACGACTTGAGTGTGTCCTCCTTATGCTGCTTTTTCCTTGCACTTGGCAGCAACCCAGCTTTGCCCATGGCTGAGGGAAATACCTTAAGGGATACTAGAGAAACCAAACAGCAAGAATCTGCATGGCAGCAGAGAGGAGAGCCTCTTACTGACCTGGAATGCTCATCTCAGGCTGTTACATAAGAAATAAACTTGGATTTAGCCATGGGATTAATGCTGCGACTCATGATAAAACATAGCTTCTACCAATATCTATGAACAACTATGTAAAGTATATCTACATATAATATACATAAACTGTCCCTAGCCCCAAAGATCCAAAAGACATCATACTTCACTAGCAAAAAAGAAGCAAAACAATCTAATAGTAGTGGAAAGACCACTGCCGAATCCACAGACTCTGGTGGATCTTAGAAAGCAACTGCTCAACTTTATAAGGTAGGAGCCAGTTATCACNCTAGAGTTTCAGAAAAATATCTACTTCTGTTTTATTGATGACTCTAAAGCCTTTGTCTGTGTGGATCACAATAAACTGTGGAAAATTCTGAAAGAGATGGGAATACCAGACAACCTTACCTGCCTCCTGAGAAACCTGATTGCAGGTCAAGAAGCAACACATAGAACCAGACATGGAACAATGAATGGCCTGGTTCAAAATTGGGAAAGGGGTATGTCAAGGCTGTATATTGTCACCCTGTTTATTTAACTTATATGCAGAGTATATCATGCGAAATGCCGGATGAAATGCGCTGGATGAAGCACAAGCTGAAATCAAGATTGCCGGGATAAATATTAATAACCTCAGATATGCAGATGACACCACCCGTATGGCAGAAAGCGAAGAGGAACTAAAAAGCCTCTTGATGAAAGTGAAAGAGAGTGAAAAAGTTGGCTTAAGACTCAACAAGATNGAAATGTGCTGGATAAAGCACAAGCTGAAATCAAGATTGCCGGGATAAATATTAATAACCTCAGATATGCAGATGACACCACCCGTATGGCAGAAAGCGAAGAGGAACTAAAAAGCCTCTTGATGAAAGTGAAAGAGAATGAAAAAGTTGGCTTAAGACTCAACAAAAACTTTTTTGTTAGTCATGAGGATCTGATGTCACCATGATCTAAATCAAATTCCTTATGATTATATGCAGTGGAAGTGACAAATAAATTGAAGGGATTAGATCTGAAAGACAGAGCTCCTGAAGAACTCTGTAAGGAGGTTTGTAACATTGTACAGGAGGCAGTGAGTGATCAAAACCATCCCCCAAGTGGGGGAAAATTGTGAAAAGGCAAAATGGTTGTCTGAGGAGGCCTTATAAATAGCTGAGAAAATAAGTGAAAGGCAAAGGAGAAAAGAAAAGGTACATCCATCTGAATACAGAGTTCCAAAGATTAGCAAGAGAAAGCCTGCCTTAGTGATCAATGCAAAGAAATAGAGGAAAACAATAGAATAGGAAAAACTAGAGATCTCTTCAAGAAAATTAGGGATATCAAGGGAACATTTCATGCAAAGATGGGCAAAATAAAGGACAGAAATGGTATGGATCTAACAGAAGCAGAAGATATTAAGAAGAGGAGGCAAGAATACATAGAAGATCTATACAAAAAAGATCTTAATGACCTGGATAAACATGATGGCGTGATCACTCACTTAGAGCCAGACACCCTGAAGTGTGAAGTCAAGTGGGCCATAGAAAGCATCACTAGGAACAAAGCTAGTGGGGGTGATGGAATCCCAGGTGAGCTACTTCAGATCCTAAAAGATGATGCTGTTAAAGTGCTACACTCAATATGCCAGCAAATCTGGAAAATTTAGAAGTGGCCACAGGACTGGAAGAGGTCAGTTCTCATTCCAATCCCAAAGAAAGGCAATGCCAAAGAATGTTCAAACTACCATACAACTGCACTCATTTCACATGCTAGCAAGACCATGCTCAAAATACCCTAAGCTAGGCTTCAACAGTAATGTGAACCATGAACTTCCAGATGTACAAGCTGGATTTATAAAGGCAGAGGATCCAGAGATCAAATTGCCAACATCTGTTGGATCATTAGAAAAGCAAGAGAATTCCATAGAAATATTTACTTCTGCTTTATTGACTACTCTAAAGCCTTTGACTATGTGGATCACAACAGCAAACTAGAAAATTCTTAAAGAGAATGGAATACCAGACCACTTTACCTGCCTCCTGAGAATCCTGTATGCAGGTCAAGAAGAAACAGTTAGAAGCAGACATTGAATGACGGCCTGGTTCAAAACTGGGAAAGGGGTACATCAAGGCTGTATATTGTCACCCTGGTTATTTAACTTTTTATTCAGCTTATACCATGTGAAATGCCGGCCTGCATGAAGCACAAGCTGTAATAAGACTGGCAGGAGAAATATCAATAACCTCATATATGCAGATGATACCACTTTAATGGCAGAAAGGGAAGAGGAACTAAATAGCCTCTTGATGAAATTGAAAGAGGAGAGTGAAAAAAGCTGGTTTAAAACTCTACATTCAAAAAAACGAAGATCATGGCATTCAGTCTCATCACTTCATGGTAAATAATTGGGAAAACAATGGAAACAGTGACAAACTTTATTTTCTTGGGCTCCAAAATCATTGCAGATGGTGACTACAGCCATGGAATTAAAACACACTTGTTTCTTGGAAGAAAAACTATGACAAACCTAGACAGTGTATTAAAAAGCAAAGACATTGCTTTGCTGACAAAGATCTGTATAATCAAATATATGGTTTTTCCAAGTTTCATGCAAGGATATGAGTTGGACCATAAAGAAAGCTGAGCTCTGAAGAATTGATACCTTTGAACTGTGGTGCTGGAGAAGACTCTTGAGAATCCCTTAGGCTGCAAGGAGATCAAACCAGTCAATCCTAACGAAAATCAGTCCTGAATATTCACTGGAAAGACTGATGCTGAAGCTGAAGTTCCAATACTCTGGGGCTACATGATGGGAGGAGCTAACTCATTGGAAAAGAACCTGATGCTGGGAAAGACTGAAGGCAGGAGGAGAAGGGACCAACAGAGGATGAGGTTGGATGGCGTCACTGACTCAATGGAAATGAGTTTGAGCAAACTCAGGGAGATGGTGAAGGACAGGAAAGCCTGATGTGCTGCAGTCCATGGGGTCACAAAGAGTCAGACACACTGAGCAACTGAACAACCATCCTAGCTGGAATGTCAGCAGTCAATATGAAACAGTAGCAAAATGGCTAGTTAAAATAAGCAGTCTGCAGTCCTTGGGACACAGAGTACATGCAAAGGAAGGCTGGAGCTTTAGGGGACTTGCAGAAATCTACCCATATGTTGGTATTTTGGAGTTCTCCTGGCTTTTGGTAGCTGCTGCAAGAAAACAACAAACTCCATCTAACTGGCCAACATGAAAGTCAACTAGAAAAAGCAGACAGTTTTATTAAAGAAAGCTTTTTTTACCTGCAAGCAATACAGCCAAACCCAGCAACATACAAACAAATCAGGTATCCTATAAATCGAAACAGACACTCCCTTCAATAGAGACAAATTTCAAAAAGTCTTCCTTGCCTGTGCAAGCCTTGGTGAGTAGAACAAGGGCTAGATTTCAGCCCTCACTTGCCTTTGTGCAACTCACAGATATAAAAACGTAAGAAACAGTCCTGTAGCCAGTAATGGTTAGACTGCTGAAGTTCAGATCTCTTATCTGAATTTCAGCAGCCATATTATTTGTTCCAGTCTGAATGCAGGGTGCTGGTCAGGTAAATGTGATGTGCTGGAAAATGAAATGAGGGGATATTAGGGAGGTGCAGGAGTGGTAGGAGCCTGAACCTCCAAGGCTCTCTCAGGTGCCTCTCCCTCATACTCAGGAGTTCCCATGACTCATTCCCAAGGGATGCAAGCTGGGGAAGGAGCCTGAGGAAGCATATGACCTGGGTGAAGCTTCACCACCCACAGAAGAACAAGTGACAGGAAGCCATTAAATCAAGACTAAAGGAAAAAGAGGGACCTCTGAATCCTGAAACAGTGGCAAGTCAAGGGACCAGAGTCAAACTATTTGACACATAACTTTTATACCAGCTACCAGAAAAAAATCATGCCACAACCACCTCCAAAAGAAAAAAAAAAGGCGGGGTGGGTGGAGGGGTATATTCATAAGCAACTAACAAAGATCTTAAAGAACTTATATAGCTAAGGAAAAAAAAAAATTCCTAGTCCAGCAAATAAAGAATTCTGACTGTTCCACCTTAAGGCAATCCCTGATGCTACCAACAAGAAGAACTGCTAAGGCCCCTGCAAGGGAATCCCCCCCAAAGCCCTTCTCAGAGATGGCCATGAAGGACACTCAATAAGGGAAAACTTCTTAGCAGATAATCCTCAGGTAAACACATTCACTGGCCACAGAAGCCAGGCCAAGTTTAGGGAAGAAACTTAAGATACCTATGGTAGTCCTGGGCTTCCCAGATGGTGCTAGTGGTAAAGAACCCACCTGCCAGTGAAGGAGACCTAAGAGACCTGGGTTTGATCCCTGGGTCAGGAACATCCCCTGGAGAAGGAAAATGGCAACCCACTCCAGTATTCTTGCCTAGAGAATTCAATGGACAGAAAAACATGTGGGCTACAGTCCATGGGGTCGCAAAGAGTCAGACACGACTGAAGCAACTTAGAATGCATGTGATAGTCCCTGGCCACAGCATCTTCTGGACTATCCTGCACCAGGGTGATATGGACACTCCCTAGACCAATCCTGTACTTGAGTTTACAGAGCAGCTATCCCATACTTCCTTCACCATTATACAATCAGATGTTTCAGGCCATGATTTCCAAGAACATGAGGCACTACATCCAGATTTGAGATCAGATTTTGTGATCATTTTAGAGGAGGAATAAGGATCACCCAGAAGTCTGTGGAATAATGACCATATGACACTAGCTCTCGATGTATAGGAATCTAGAATGTGACTTATAGGAATAGGAATGTGACTTGTTTCTCATTAGGGACAGGCAGAGTACACAGTTTGTTCAACAGAAGACTGGATCTCATTAGGTAGGAATATTTTAAAATGATATGTAGGGAACAAAACGTATCTGTGTAGACACACAGAGAAATGGGTGCTGGTCAGCCAGGCACTGGACCATCATAGATAACTACTCTTGGTCCACCCAACATCATCTCCTTTATTCTGGTGGTTGTGTAGGTAATAATGAGAACATGACCTCCATTTGCTGACAAGAGCCCTTCTACAATCAGCATTTTCAGTTACATAGATTTTGCATGCAGAGTTTGACAACTTTAGGCATTTGCTGACTTGCCTTTGATTACATAGCAAGTGCCTTAAGGACAAGATTCTGTCTTCTCAGAGTTCCATCAACCTTATCAGGTGCATACCAGCTGACAAAAAGCCTTGTACAATGTTCAGCACCCAGTGGACACCCAGTGAAAATTAACTGATGATGATAAATTATACTAGCTTTTAAGCTGTCACTTGATCCCAGTGTGTAACAACCTTCCTGAATAAATCAAGCAACAGTTTGGTATTCAGTACCATTATAAACTTCTTCCTTCACCTTCACAAGCCTAGGGAATTGCTGTAAAAGCATAATATGAGGATGGTGACGCTATAGGAGGAATTCAAGAAACCCACTCTGTTACAAGGGAATTAAAGATTCACTTACAGATATCAAACTATGCGTAGGGAAATACATCAAAAATACTAGTCAAGTGACCTTTTTGAAAACAGCCTAGGAAAAGTCAGTATACCAAATTATAGAGCTTAAAGTTTTTCCTCCTCCCTATAATAAAAGTAAATCCAACTTAATGTACAACTAAAATTGGTTTCTCCTTGAGATTTCAGAAGTGGCAATGCAAATTAAGTTTCAGTTAGGAGCTATGGAGTCAGAGAAAACTATGTATTGCTAACTGAACATTTAAAAAGTCAACTTATTTTCAGTAGTTTATACAAGATAAATCAGAAGAAAAGTTTAAATTCTGTTATTATGAATTCCCCAGAGCTTTAACAGAACACATAACACTTAAACTTCATTGGTGAGTATTTATTAGGATGGCTTTTCACTCTTCAATAAATTTCTTTAAGATATGACCCAAGACAAGGAAACCTTTGTACTTTACTTCAAATAACAGCTCTCATTACGGATGATGCTGTCTCTGACATAATCTGAAAAGCAGGTCTCCAAGCAAAGTTCTCAGAACTGACTCTAAGACTAGGATGGTCCTAATTGTCATGTCCAGCCCCAATAGGAGATTCTGTATTTCCTCCATAAAGAATAAAAAAGCTGCTTATCCCAGAAATGAACAACAATTTCAGAAAAATGGTGTAATAAAATTTTCCAAGCCTGTATAGGAAGATTCACAAATATACATTTAAAAGTCTCATATGTGAACAATGGATTGTAAACTTAAACATAATGGAAAGATTTCAATATAAAAATGCATAAGCTAAAATAACACTACTTTCTCATTATCTTATCTTTCATCCCAAGATGAAATCTCTCCCCCTACCTCCTTACAAGGCTGCTTTAAATTTTTGGAGCCTGACTGGTAGGATGTGAATTTTAGATTATTGCCTTTACCAACATATCAAGATAATTTTAACTTCTGTGACAATAAAATGTTACCCAAACATAAGCATCAGGAAATGACTTAAACACAAAGGAACAAGCTCATTAACCGCATCTGAAGATGAGTACGATTGAGACCCTTTATGCAAACATTTCTTCCTCTAATTTTGCCATTAAAACACACAAAATTCATCAAGGTACCTTTGGCTGCATACTAAATTAAATACCTTATTGAAAAATATTTGTTGATTACATACTCTTGTGCCAGCCATTGCACTAGACAAAAGGGATTTACAATGAACAAAACTTTCAAAGACCCTGCCTTCACAGAGCTTTCAGATAGGTACTATCTAGCATAACAAGAAACCCAAAGATAGGACAGCTCTAGTATCATTAATTCCACAGGTTCTATATTTTCACTGCCATCCTTGCTTGGCATGTCTACTTTCCCATCTGACTTTTCCCCACATAGTTACAAGACTCCTTGACACACCTCCAGACACCACATTGAGAGGAGATGAGTCCTTGAAAAAAAGAGAGAGCTCATTCCAACTGTCTCTTTTAAGAATACAAAAATGCATTCCCAGAAGTCCTCCAGGAGACATCTTCCAGCTTCTTTGGTCAGCAATGTCCCATGCTGACCCCAAACTGCCCTCCTGTCTGCTTCCAGAGCAAAATGTATTAAAGGTCTGCTCTCTTCACCAGACAGGAGGCTCCTCTGTAGGAAGAAGCATGTCATTCATCCACTTGTATAGTCACTCGATGAGCATTTATTAAGTGCCCACCACTTCCTAATATCCGCCCCAGCACTTAGAAAGTGGTCATTTAGAAAAAAATGAAGGAATGGAATAAGAAAACAATAATGTTCATTTTATACCTCTCAATTTCAAGCATTTAAATAAAATCTTAAGTACATTTGCCATACCTAGAAACATAAATAAGTCTGAGGAGGCCTTACTGAAGAGAGGCAAAAGACAAAGGAGACAGGAAAGGTGGTGGCAATAATGGTAAAGAACCCGCCTGCCAATGCAGGAGACATAAGAAACAGAAGTTCGATCCCCAGGTTGGGAAGATCCTCTGAAGGAAGGCATGGCAATCCACTCCAGTATTCTTGCCTTCAGGACCCCATGGACACAAAGATCAGACAAGACTGAAGCAACTTAACACATACACACATATCCAACTGAATGCAGAGTTCCAGAAAATAGCAAGGAGAGATAAGAAAGATTTCTTAAGTGAACAATGCAAAGAAATAGAAGAAAACAATAAAATGGGAAAGATTAAAGATCTTTTCAAGAAAATTGGAGATACCAAGAGAATATTTCATGCAAAGATGGGCACAATAAAGGACAGAAATGGCAAGGACCTAATGGAAGCAGAGGATATTGAGAAGAGGTGGCAAGAATACACAGAACTAAACAAAAATGTCTAATGACCTGGGTAACCATGCTACTGTGGTCACTCACCTAGAGAAGGACATCCAGGAATGTGAAGTCAAGTGGGCTTCAGGAAGCATCACTAGGAACAAAGCTAGTGGAAGTGATGGAATTCCAGCTGAGCTGTTTCAAATCCTAAAAGATGATGCTGTGAAAGTGCTACACTCAATATGCCAGCAAATTTGGAAAATCTAGCAGAGGCGATAGGACTGGAAGAGGTCAGTTTCCATTCCAATCCCAAAGAGAGGCAATGCCAAAGAATGCTCAAACTACCGCACAATTGCACTCATCTCACAGGCCAGAAAGATTATGCTCAAAATACTTCAAGCTAGGCTTTAGCAGTACATGAACTGAGAACTTCCAGATGTACAAGCTGGATTTATAAAGGCAGAAGACCCAGAGATCAAATCCATTGGATCACAGAAAAAGCAAGAAAAACAAACAAAAAAAACCCTACTTCTGCTTCATTGACTATGCTAAAGCCTTTGACTGTGTGGATCACATCAAATGGTGGAAAGTTATCAAAGAGATGGGAATACCAGACTACCTTACCTGCCTTCTGAGAATCCTGTATGCAGGTCAAGAAGCAGCAGTTAGAGCCAGACATGGAACAACAGACAGGTTCAAAATTGGGAAAGGAGTACATCCAGGCTATATATTGTCACCCTGCTTTATTTAACTCCTATTCAGAGTACATCATGTGAAATGCTGGGCTGGATGACTCACAAGCTGGAATCAAGACTGGTGGGAGATATATCAACACCCTCATATATGCAGATGATACCACGTTAATGGCAGAAAGGGAAGACGAACTAAACAGCCTCTTGACAAGGGTGAAAGAGAAGAGTGAAAAAGCTGTATTAAAACTCAACATTCAAAAAACTAAGATCATAGCATCCAGTCCCATCACTTCATGGCAAACAGACAGGGAAAAAAGGGAAACAGTGACAAATATTGTTTTCTTGGGTTCCAGAATCACTGTGGGCAATGACTGCACCCACAAAATTAAGACACTTGATCCCTGGAAGAAAAACTATGACAAACCTACACAGCATACTGAAAAGCAGAAACCACTTTGCCAACAAACGTCTGTGGAGTCAAAGCTATGGTTTTTGCAGTAGTCATGTACAGATGTGAGAGTTGGACAATAAAGAAGGTTGAGTGCCAAAGAACTGATGCTTTTCAACTGTGTGCTACAGAAGATTCTTGAGAGTCCCTTAGACAGCAAGAATATTAAGCCAGTGAATCCTAGTGGAAATCAACCCTAAATATTTATTGCAAGGACTGATGCTGAAGCTGACACTCCAATACTCTGGCCACTTGATTCGAAGAGCCAACTCATTGGAAAAGACTCTGATGCTGGGAAAGATTGAGGGCAAAGGAGACAGGGGCGACAGAGGATGAGATGGTTGGATGGCATTGACTCTATGGACACGGGTTTCAGCAAACTCCAGGAGACAGTGAAGGACAGGGAAGCCTGGCATGCTTCAGTTCATGGGGTCACAAAAAGTCGGACACAACTTAACGACTGAAGAACAACAACAAGCACAACTGCCTTCTCCCGTACCTCTGATAAGGCTTCCTCTACTTAATCCAGATATCCAAATGATTTTCAGAACCTGTAGCAACTGTGTTTATCCTCCAAAGCTCCACAGCTATCCCACACACATTTTATAATTTTTATAGCCATTTAGTGTCTATAATTTACAAGAACTGGAAAAATGAGAATGTCATGTTTGTTCATCACCACTGACCTTGTATTATTTTAATCAAAAGAATGGTGTTCTGTTTCCAACAGTAGACAAAAATACGCAGATAATAACTGGAACTAGTAAAAAAAAAAAACACCAGAAACTAAGATTGTTATCTTAGCACTTGAAGATAAAATAGTGGGTTAAAGTGCTGGGAATAAACAGAGGTGAAAAAGGAGACTAAACATTAAATGACAAATAAGAAATACACTATGCAAGTTGAAATGATGCTAAGTGCTATAAAAGAAAACTACTATTATCAGAGAGAACAACAAGGAAACTATTTTGGTCTGGATACTCAGGAATGGCATTTCCACAGAGATGTGAAGAGGACAGGGCCTCGCAAAAAGGATTAATGGGGTTCCAGGCCAGGCTAACAATTGGTGACAAGCCCTGAAGTAGAAGAGGGCACAGCACACTGCTGAACTGACGGGAAGCAGATATTTGCACAGCCTTTTGGACCACGTATTTATTATGTAATTCAGTTTATAAACAAATATATTAGAAAAATCATAAACTGTGCCTCCATAAAAAATTCCTGGCAATACTTTTCTAGATATTATGCTTCTTTACTATATAAGCCATTACTATGATAAATTATTCACTGACAAGACCACTCTTAGTGTAATTGACCAGAAGTTGGCTTAAAACTCTGAATCAAGACACTCTCAATAAAAGGGTTCTTAGAAAGTTACATAAAGGGCCATCAACTGTATATAAATGTAAAATAAAACAACAATTTGGAATATTAGGAAACATTTATAGAAATCTTACCCTGTAATTACCTGCCAAGAAAGAAACACATAAATCCATTTCCCTGAAATGTGCAAATCTATTTATATTGAAATTGGGTGAAAATTGTTCTGAGGCTAGAGAGAATAGCATGAATTATTTGAAATTCTTTAACAATAAAATGAATGGTTGTGAGGTAATCTTGCTACTATCCTTATATATTTGTTCAGATTTTAGAAATTATATCACTCTGATTTGTACTTATCTTCATATTTTATTCCCATTTCCTAAATCAGATTTCATTACTCAATTAAAACACAATTCTCAAGCAGTATGTCTCAACATTTTTCTAACTCTACAGGGTTTATTTGAACAATATACACGCTTTAGTAACATCTTGGTGAGGTTTCAAAAAGCACACTCTTCCTCCAGGGATTCTCCTGTCTCTTGCCTTGCACACTCCACTGGAGAATCTGAAATCTAATACTGGAACTGTTGCATGAAGGGGGACCCCTTCCAGGGCCCAAAACTGGGCTCTTGTCTAACACTCGGAAATGAATTGTCCCAGGAGACATATGTGCTGACAAAGCAAGAGATTTTATTGGGAAAGGGCACCCGGGTGGAGAGCAGTAGGGTAAGGGGACCCAGGAGAACTGCTCTGCGTGTGGCTCGCAGTCTCAGGTTTTATGGTGATGGGATTAGTTTCCGGGTGGTCTTTGAACAATCATTCAAATTCAGAGTCTTTCCTGGTTCACCCAAGATGGATGCTCAGTTCAGTTCAGTTGCTCAGTCGTGTGACTCTTTGCGACCCCATGAATCACGGCACGCCAGGCCTCCTTGTCCATCACCATCTCCTGGAGTTCACTCAGACTCACGTCCATCGAGTCAGTGATGCCATCCAGCCATCTCATCCTCTGTCATCCCCTTCTCCTCCTGCCCGCAATCTCTCCCAGCATCAGAGTCTTTTCCAGTGAGTCAACTCTTCACATGAGGTGGGCAAAGTACTGGAGCTTCAGCTTTAGCATCATTCCTTCCAAAGAAATCCCAGGGCCAATCTCCTTCAGAATGGACTGGTTGGATCTCCTTGCAGCCCAAAGGACTCTCAAGAGTCTTCTCCAGCACCACAGTTCAAAAGCATCAATTCTTTGGTGCTCAGCCTTCTTCACAGTCCAACTCTCACATCCATACATGACTACTGGAAAAACCATAGCCTTGATTAGACGGACCTTAGTTGGCAAAGTAATGTCTCTGCTTTTCAATATGCTATCTAGGTTGCTCATAACTTTTCTTCCAAGGAGTAAGCGTCTTTTAATTTCATGGCTGCAGTCACCATCTGCAATGATTTTGGAGCCCCAAAAAATAAAGTCTGACACTGTTTCTACTGTTTCCCCATCTATTTGCCATGAAGTGATGGGATCAGATACTATGATCTTCGTTTTCTGAGTGCTGAGCTTTAAGCCAACTTTTTCACTCTGTTTCACTTTCATCAAGAGGCTCTTTATTTCCTCTTCACTTTCTGCCATAAGGGTGGGGTCATCTGCATATCTGAGATTATTGATATTTCTCCTGGCAATCTTGATTCCAGCTTGTGCTTCTTCCAGCCCAGTGTTTCTCATGATGTACTCTGTATGTAAGTTAAATAAGCAGGGTGACAATATACAGCCTTGACGTACTCCTCCTATTTGGAACCAGTCTGCTGTTCCATGTCCAGTTCTAACTGTTGCTTCCTGACCTGCATACAGATTCTCAAGAGGCAGATTAGGCGGTCTGGTATTCCCATCTGTTTCAGAATTTTCCACAGTTTATTGTGATCCACACAGTCAAAGGCTTTGGCATAGTCAATAAAGCAGAAATAGATGTTTTTCTGGAACTCTCTTGCTTTTTCCATGATCCAGCAAGAGGGATTCTGGGAAGTGGACGGACACGCAGTGTCTCCTTTCGACCTTTCCCTAACTCTTACGGTTGGTGGTGGCTTACTAGTTCTGTATTCCTTATCAGGATTTCCTGTCATAAAACAACTCATGTGAATGGTTACTATGGTGCCTGGCCAGGGTGGGCAGTTTCAATTGCTGTGCTCCCCCTAACAAAACCACAGATGGGTAGAATGCTGACCAAAAGTGATTTTTATCATGAAGGCAAACTCTTAGGAAGACCAACATGGGCAACTGGACAGTCAGTTGAGTAAGTTTATCTACCAGGGGCCCTTAAAATCTCTTAATGTCTAGTAATTATTTTCTATTAATATGGACTTTCAAATCCCACACTGTGGTTTACAAATTGCAAGGGGTAACTAGATATTTTCATTGATAATCAAAGATAATTTTCAAAAATTATAGCCCAGCTCTGACACTAACTAGTTGATTACCTTTAGAAAAAATGTTTACTTCTTTCTGCTTACTGAGAAAACAGAGGTAGAATGAACGCACTGAACTCTAAGCTATCTTCCCTAACTTTAATATTATAAGACTATAAATCCATGATTCACTATCAACATGTAGAAAAACAATGTATATATGACATGGTGGCTAGAAAACAATCTAGAAAAGGCATCAGTTTAAGTATCTATCTCATTACGACCTTGTCATTTAAAATCTAAGCCACCTAGATAATATCTATTAACATGGTTATTAAAATGTTCTTCTTTTTCTAGAGAAAGAAGTTTGAGGCAGGGAGAAAGTATGACACCATAAATATAGACACTCTGGAAGCAAGGTTAACCTGAAGGGGTGGGGGTAGAGCAGTCCTCCACGCACAGCCAACAATGACCAATCTACCAAGGTCCACAGCTGAGGGGCGCTACCAGTGACTATGGTAGGTAGCTCGCAGGAGGTAAGATGAAAGCTCTTCCTCCCCACCCCCCCAAAACTGGAAAACTAATGAACAGAAGAAAATATGGAAATAAGTACTTTTCTCTGGTTTGTAATATTTGGTTCATGACCATCAGTGATTAAGGGGAAAGGAGGCTGGGACTGTGTCTGTCTTCTCATGCAAGGAGCTGACTGTCAACAAGCGCCCTGTGGTCAGCATGTCACTCGCCCTTGTGCTCTGCTATGCCAGGTGCCCAGGGTCTGGGGCCTCCCTGGTTTAAATTCTCTAGTCCATCACTCTTCTGTTGTTTGTAAGGGTGGGAGTGGGGGTAACACAGCTGCTCAGATTCAGAGCGGGAAGGGATCTGATGGTCTAAGCTTTGTGTATGCACACTTTCCACTTGCTCTCTTCTTCTCCAGTCCAAATTTCACCCCAGACTCCAAGAGCTCTGGTATCTCCAAAATCGTAAGCTTTTAGTGGGTAATGTCGTACTGCATCATAAGAACAAGTGACACTTGGTTCTGGCTTTCAGTGCTACTACGTCAGTTATAATTTTTCCATCTCCTTTCCATATTCTAGAAAATTATCATTCCTCATCCACTGTTATGTCCTTGTCTGTCCTCTATCTCCTCAAATTCATGTCTTTTTAAATATTATTATTAATTTACTATCATTTAAGGGATATATCAAAAGAGAAAGGATATACATTCAATGTGCCATGTTGAACAAAACATGTGTTATATTTTTAAATGAACTGAAAAAGACTCAGGGAAATTTGGCAAAATATTAACACTTGTTAAAGCTGAACATGGTTGGTATCTGTGTATTTGCATATTGGTCCCCATTTTTAAACTAGTTAAGTTAGCATTAAGGTAAGTCAGAATTCCATTTATTAAGCACATATATCCACACAGAAGTGAATTCCTATTGATTAGTAACATAGGTAGAAGCACCATTTTATACTGAAAACACTAATACAAGAGGTAATACCAGAACAAAAAGACTATTCTTTTTGTAAAAGAATATTCTCTTGTATGGGGCTTCCCTGGTAAGTCTGCTGGTAAAGAATCTGCCTGCAATGCAGGAGACCTGAGTTCCATCCCTGGGTTGGGAAGATCCCCTGGAGGAGGGCATGGCAACCCATTCCAGTATTCCTGCCTGGAAAAATCCCAGGGACAGAGGAGCCTGGCAGGCTACAGTCCATGCAGTTGCAAAGAGTCGGATATGACTGAGTGCCTAGGCACAGCACAGCATTCTCTTGTGTATATTTCTTATCTGATTGAGAGGCTTCATTTATTTTAAAATTAATATTCAGTTTTAAAGATAAGAAAGATCTGTGCAGTGCACATTTTCTGATGATCTGTTTGGGGTAGTTATTTTTAGGATCATATGAAAGAGGCCAAGGTATTGAGTAACTTGTCTCTTTCCCCTGCTCCAGGATAACCAGTGAGAGAATCCAGAGAATCACACACCATTTTTTTTCCCCCTCTGGTCCTCTACTTAATATATTTCTGGATTAGCCTAAAAATGCAATTACAAGAGAGATGCCATGCTTTTCAAGGCATAACTCAAAGGGGTCCTGTGTTTTGACCTTTAACCCAGGGACTAGTTACTCTCATCATTATTATATGATACTTACTCACTTATAAACTTAGACTTAATATTTCTATTTAGATTTCCATGTTTGACCCTTCACCAACCTCATGCGGTAGTGAGGGAAGGTACTCCTTCCATCTATTTTCTCGAGATGCAGAAGCTGAAGCTGGATGGCGAGTGACTTCCCCAGTGCCACACAGCTAATGGGTTTTAGGCAAGATTAGAATCCAAATCACAGGACTCCACCCCTTCCTGTTCTACACACACACACACAGCCTTTCTCTGATCACCACTGTTACATGCTGCTGCTTTACTACCAGAAGGTTCACTCCTATCAAGAGGGAGCTGGGAGACAACGCAGTCAAGATTTTGACCATTACTGCATTTTCACTTTTCCTCCAAATGCTTTTCCTGTTTAGAATTTGAGAGCCAAGCTAACTGGCTTCCCAAATATATACTTTCCTTGACTTTAAAAAAAAAAAAAAAAAAACACACTATGCCATGTTTATATTCATCATCAGTTATACCCTCTAGTTCTTCCAAAGTCTTCATACATAATCATTAATAGTATGTGAGATTTCAGGGTTAGTTTGCAAGGCATACTAGAGTGGATTCCATCAGGCCCGACTAAGTGGAAACTCTCAAAATTGAAGCAACCCTTATGAAGACTTATACAAATTCAGTTCAGTTCAGTTCAGCTCAGTCATGTCCGACTCTTTGCGACCCCATGAATTGCAGCACGCCAGGCCTCCCTGTCCAAATTAAGTCATCTGAATAAAGAAACTTCTTTATAACATTCTGCGAGGAACTAAGTTTCCACCCCCACACCCTACCCCCACACCCCAGCCAAAGGACCAAGTTTTCATATTGTGTGCCCCCCCCCAAAAAAAATCATAGATATATATGATTTACATAGATATACATAGATTTACATGAGGGGGAAGATGGACATAGTAAAAGCCTCTTTTCCAACAGAACATCCACATTATTTTCACATTTGTATTAATATGCAAAGAAGTAAAAACAACACTACACCTACAACAAAAGGGAAAAGAATAAAACCACCTTGAAATGATTTAACAACGCCATCCTTACCCCCTTAAGAAATGTTATTCTAGGACCATGAACTATCCATTTTTCAACTCATTGTAATTTAGTGTTTCATACACTAAAATGGACACTAAAATCTGTCATTATTACTGACCAAACTATAATCGCAGCTATTCAGCCTGTCAGAACTGTAGATTCTGACTCTGTGAGCTGAGTTATCCTATTTTGTGTTTTAGGTCCAAGAAGTAGTGGTTGGGCTTTTGTTTGTTTTTAGTTTAAAAAAAAAAAAATGCAGAAAATGAATACTCCCACATGTTTGTGCTTTTAGCACATTAAATATGCACTCTGAATGGCTCCACATAAATATTTTTACTTTAACACTGTAGATGTCACCAGAAAAACAAACTAAATTGAAGAGTTCTTCCCAGTGAGTATTGTAACAAACCCTTCATTTTCTGAAGGCTTAATGGGGACAAGGGACTGATCATGAACTCAGTGTTTATCAAAATAAGCAAACCTGAGAAAAACAATGAGGAGCAGAGTGGTGAATCTTTGGCTAAGTAATGGGATCCACTTCTCATGAAGAAAACTCTTGAACATATTTAAAATAATGATGATGACAGTAAAGTATTTTATTTATGTGTCTCAAAAACTTAAGAGTTGATGGCCAACTGCTTGCATAGGATCTTCTACTACATGTATTAGGAATACTATAGCCTGATTAAAGTCCATGATAAAATTTAAGCCTCAAAGTCCTTCAAGGTTAGAATGATTAGGTTTTCTACCGTGTAAGTATGGAGTATTTATTCCTGATAGTAAGAAAGTTCCTTCCACAGAGGTAGTTTCTTCATTTTTACTTAATAAAGTCAACTTATTACAAACTCTATTCCTTCTTTCCTCCCTCAGAATATATTTATTGCATAAATCTAAGTTTTCTTATTTTGTAAGTGCTTATTTTTCTGCAGGTTATTATTATGCAGTGTTTTGTGAAGGGTTAACTCATAATAACTATATAACCAAACCCTTTTGAATGCTTAAATATTGTGATACTGATTATTTTTATACAAGCAAATGATTATTATTTGGTTTATTGGCTACAAACAATGGTGCCAGAAGTTGCATAGAACTAATGTTTTCCAAGCAGGGCTATAAATATTTGCTATTCTTCTTTTTTATGGTGCCCAGTTCTAAGTAGCAAACTGTGAACTTTTATATACTAAGAATGGTTTGAAACTGCCCCCAATAAATCTTCTTAGTCTTAGGCTACACTTCCATACCATTGAAAGAAATAGCTGATATTGCACAAAGTTTTGAAATACACTCTTCTCCAAAGTATAGCTTCATCAGCAATTTATTTTAACATCCACATCTCCCTCTCAAAGAGAATTAAAACTAATTATGTATTGTCCCAAATGCAAAGATACCACTGATACCATATGAATTCATATATTATTCAAAAAGCTGATTTTTTTTTTTTTAGTTATTCATATGACTCTTAGGTAAACTGTATCTCCATTATAAGAGACTTTGCTCTACTCAAAGAACAAACTCTAGCTATAATAATCATGGAAATATTCTTTCCGATTATTTACAAACATTTTGATACAGTGTCTGGAAGGCTGTTTATTCCAGAAATTTTTAACTAAAAATGACAGCTTATTTGAATTCAGGACTGAGCGTCTAAAGAAGATGAAAGACACAAGCATTTGTAATTCTTCAGGAAAAAAAAACAGGCAAAAGGGTTTTCAAACTTGAAATACCTGACCCACATAATATAAACCTTGATTTTGATTTAATAAATGTCAAGATTACTAAGATACACCATAATGCCTTACTGTCACAAATTTTAAAGTCTTTTCATTGTGCCAGTTAACAAGGCTAGATGTATAAATTATAATCATTCTTATCAGTGTTATAAAACTTAAAGTGTTACATAGCAAAATTAGAAGAAACACATTCTGAACAATGTGAACGTATCTTGAGAAAATAACTTCCCCAAAGGCTCAGAGCTAAGCCAAGGGGCCAGCACCTGGGCTCTTCCCAATAGGCAGCAATATCCAACACATCCTCTAGGTCTTAGAGTCACAACTTAAAAAAAAAAGTCTTTAAATGTAAAAACTAATTTTCAGCTTATTGTACAAGATTATTTGTTGTAGGGCAACACATCTGATTGAAAACTTTAAAAGTTCTAAGTCTGAGCTGTGCCTCAGAACTAATTGGGGAGCTTTTAATAATTATGATCGCCCAGACCCTACCCCCAAATGATTCTGAGGTCTTTGGTCTGGAGTGGGTCCTGTTTTTATGTTAATGTGGAGATGAGAACCACTGCTTTGCACACAGGAGTATGACTATAGAATCATATTCCCGCCCATCCACATCCCCTAGATGTTCAGCTTCCATTATTAAGATCATTTTTTCCTGCAATAGGAAAATGCCTATATTCATACCACAAAAAGAATGGCAGATGCCAAGAGTCTCTGCCTAGCTCTTGGAATGAGAACAAGTTCTCATGGAGGCAATGCGTAAACAGTTCTGAAAATTAAAGAAGCCGTTTTCCTAAGATGTCAAGTATATATTAAGCCTAGCAATTGTCTTGCATTTAACAAAGATGACATTCCTAAGGAGTACAGTAAGTTGCAATTTTCCCAACTTTTTTCCCTGACCTAAGACAAAGGCAGGATGCAGTCATATCATTCATAGTGGTAGAATGGCAGTAAATCTCAACTAGGAAATGGATTAGAATTTTCAGTTTGGAATACATTTATAATCTGGGAAAACAGCCATTTCTCCCTATGATTTTAATGCATTCTCTAGAGAATCACAAACAGCACAGTCCTTAGCCTTCCCTCTGCTCTACCCCCATGTGAGAATCACTGCTAGGTACTCTGAAGATCAGCTCTACCGCCCTAGGCACACTGCTTTACTTTTCTGAGCTCAATGTCATCTACAGGGAATAATATTTACTGCACCTGCCTGATAAAGTTGCTGATAGGCCAAGTTAGATCATCAATATGAAAAAAATTTCATTAACTGTGGAAAAACTCTAAGTAATGACATTGTTAATATAACTAATAAAAAGCATTCTTTGATATGCATGAACTGTAGACTGAGAAATTAGCTCCTTAAGAGAAGCAGAGATAGTCCACGTTTTAAGACAAATTACTAGAGCTTAACCAATTCAAAGCTGTCAGTCTCCTACAGAGAAGCTAAGTATAGTCAAAAGGTACCGATTTTCATTTATTCAACAATTAACATGTACGTACTGGGAACTGACTCTCATGCATGGCCCTGGGCTAGACATGGTGAGGGCTACAAAACTGAGTGAGATGCCAATTCTGCCTTTAAGGAGCCTTCAGCTCAGTGACAGGGAAGAGGGCCATCCACACAGGCACTACAACTTTGAAATTAATGAGTCCTTTAGGAGAGAAGAAGATAAACACTCTGCAAAACCAAACAAGGGAGAAATCACAGATGTCTGGCTGGAGATGTGGAAATACAGGTAACTCACGTGAAGCTTGGGAGAAGGAAATCCTCAACAAGTAGAAGGAAGAGCGAGAGGCACATTTTGGCTAGGAGGAATGTTCATGAAAGGGAGTGGAGGACAAAGTAAAATTTATTTTATTACTACAGTTCATCCAAAATAATTTATTGAAAATTTATTGTTATCCTACAGTAATGCTAATTGCTGGAAATGCAATGTAAAGCCAGCAAACATTAGACATGTAATAGCAAAAATCAATCATGAATTGTGACAAGCATCAGGAAGGAAAAGTTGCTAAAAGAAACAGGGAAACCCATTTCAGTTTGAGTGGTCTGGGAAAGCCTCTTTTTGGAAGTGACAGTGAAGTCTGGAGGGAGACCTGGAATGCAAAAGCCCAGAAATAAAGATACTCAGAGCATCTTAGGGACCAAAAGAAAGCCACTCATACAGAGGCAGGGAGACAGTGACAGGAAGAGGAATTTCAAACTAGAAACATGTCCTGTCAAATTTTACAGAAAAAAAAAAAAAAGGACTGAGAATAGACCACTGGACTGAGAAAAGTGACCTATAAGAAGACTAATTTAGCTGTCTTTAACTGTTCCATGACAGATTAAGATAGGCTAAGATATTAGCTATATAGAATTGGTTTTGAACAACAGGAGCTGATACTTAAATAGAACCTAAAATATCTCAGTGATGAAGGAATTAGGATATAATCTGATTCCTTATAAAAGAGTGTCATAAAAAGGCAAGGATGGATCACAAGTGGAAGTCAACCAGAAACTATATCTAGTAGTAGCAGAGATGTATCATTGACATTAGAGACCACATAGTTATACTACGGGCTTCCCTGGTGGTTCAGACGGTAATGAATCTGCCTGCAATGCAGGTGACCACAGGTTCGATCCCTGGGTCAGGAAGATTCCTTGGAGAAGAGAACGGCAATCCACTCCAGTATTCCTGCCTGGAGAATTCCATGGACAGAGGAGTCTGGTGGTTTACAGTCCATAGGATCACAAAGAGTTGGACACGACTGAGCAGCTAACACTTTTACTTTCTTTCATTTAGACAGAGCTCCTCTTCCTGCTACACAACATTTTTGGTGTATGATTCATAGCCCTTGGAACATGAAGAGAAGACAGAAGGAATGGTCAGCTCTTTAAATTTCAGCGTAAGTTTGGCAGATACAGTATAAGTTCATAGAATTTAGGGGATATTAAAAGATCATTTGCAATTCCAAGATGGCCATAAAAAAATGGCAGGTGAAGTGAAGGAGGAGATGAGAGACTATGGGGAAAAAGTAAATAGTTAGCAGGTTAGGCATAATTAAGGTAAAGTGTAAGAAGAAATGAGAAAGTTAATTTCAAAATCTCAGAATAGAGCAGATCTCATTGGTGGCAAGGTCCAAGGTGTGTCCATATTTGTAAGATAGCTAGAGTGAAACAGTTAAAGTGGGCAAAAAAATGATGTGATTTCAAAGAAATTAAAAGAAGCTCTACATCAGTCAAATAAGGGAAGCCTGACTTAGAGAACAAATAAGATACTAGTTAAGCAAGCTCCAGGAGTTGGTGATGGACAGGGAAGCCTGGCGTGCTGCAGTCCACGGGGTCGCAAAGAGTTGAACATGACTGAGCTGAACTGAGCTAAGCATAGATTATGCTAGAGACTAGAGCTGAAGGCACGCATAGTCACAACAATATTATACCCAATACATGTTTTCACAACGACCAATGTACCACCAACACCCCTCAACCACCTTTCCAGGTACCAGATGGCAACTAGACTCAAATTTAAAGTTGAAATGCTGAAAAAGTTTTGTACCTTGAAATTAGCTGTTCACCCTTCCTTGAATTAGTTTGTCTGAGTCCAAACAAATTTCATGGCAAAAGTATTATTCAATCCTCTATTAAAAAAAAAAACTCATATGCATATTTATATATACATATATATATATAGTCTTTGAAATTTAATAAATTTAAAGGACTCTTTTGTTTAAAAAATTAAAAGGCAAGTTGTGTATATCTAAATAAACACCAAATGGCTTTTGCTATCTTTCAAAAAGCCAGACCTCAAGTCAACCCCTTTAAATTGGCTAAAGTAAAAAGTATTGAAGACTTAAATATGTAAGAATATGGGTTTAATTTTACATTTCCAGTACTAAGTTTTCTTGTTCAGAGCTATTTGGGTAAGACTTTTAAAAATTTACTGCATTGGGGGAAGTGCAATGAGAAAAGTCTAACTCAGAGGACTAGGAGGACAATGTTCATTACACTCAGATCACACTATTCGCCAGCCGTGCTGTTGTCGCTGATGCAACCTACATTATTACCATTCCACTTTGTGATTATAACAGCACCTTGGTAATGTTGAAAGAATGCAGAGAAGATAATCTGCAAAGGGCAGCTCTAAATATATGACACACAAATGAATCTTTTTCATAGAGACAAGCAATGTATGGGCAGCATCCAAAGATGAGACATACGGTCTTATTATCATCACATCAGCATGAATCAATTATTCGTGACATTTGAGATTGTGGGAATCTTTTTCCTTAAATGTCCCAATCTAAGTTCTCAAGAACCATGGAAAATGTATTTAATTAAATAACATGCCAAAGCAGAACAAATTTCTCCACCCATTCTCTTCTCTGGTTCACTTAATACAATTTCACCCTCTAATGCCAGCATCTGGGGGTTTTAAAGAGAGATTTTCCTGACTTCTGTGTCTCTTGCTACAGAACCCAGGGACTTAGGAAGAATCTAGTTTCCAGCAGAGAACCATGGAGCTCAGATTTACCACCGAGTCCTAAAGGGCTCTTTAAAGGATCACAGGACAAGTCACAGTATTGACTCCCAGCTGTCCTATGGTGAAGAGCAATGGGGCTCCTGAAAGGAGTGGAGGGGAATTCCATCAATCTGCTACAGCCCCTCCTTCTCAGCACTGACCCTCAAGAGCTGGATAAGAGCTGGAAATCACTGCCTCCCTTCCTTCTGGCAGCTGTTTTTATAGCTATATGAGCTACTCACGCATGGGACTAACAACTTATCAATGGATGTGATGAGTCCTGAAAAACTCCTTCCTTCTTGAATTTCAGAAACTTACTAAAAAGTTACAAAATGGGTACAAGGTAATATATTTTGCTTACCAGAACTAAATTCTTGCTCTCTCAGTGCTTCATTGGCCCAGTTTCATGGGCATGAGACCCATGCAAGAGCACTGAGCAACAAGTTTAAGAGCACCCGTGCACTTGATTGAATGCTCTGCAGCTGCCATTGTGAAATTCATATAACAAGTCTTCCACAAGGGGCCCTGCATTCTCATCTTACACGGTTCTCCATGTTCAAAATGACATAGCTGGTCCCGTCTTCTTCAGATCCTAAAGAAAGCTGAATCTCCTGGCTTCACTGTGACCTGAGTATTTCCTACAGGTAACTGGGATCTAATGTAGCTTTGGAAAACCAGCTCCTTAACCTCATCATTTTTTCTACACAGGAGAATCTTTTTAAAATAGTATTGCTTTTAATACAATTAATTCACTTCACAGGAAAAAATGTAATACAGAAGAAAGTATACACAATATTAAGTAGAGTCTTCTTCACCAGTATATCCTCATTCAATTTCACATTACCAGAGCTAACTATTGTGAGGAGACATCTTCCATTAAGAAAAACAAATAAATACGTATATTAATTTGAAACACACACACTGATTAATTTTATCTTTTTTAAAATTCCAATTCTGTATGGCTACTAGATGGAGAAATCCTTTGAAGTGAAGTGAATGTGCTAGTCGCTCAGTCGTGTCTGATTGTTTGCAACCCCATGAACTGTAGACTACCAGGCTCCTCTGTCCATGGGATTTTCAAGGCAAGAATGACGGAGTGGGTACCCATTCCCTTTATCCAGGGGAGCTTCCAACCCAGGGATCGAACCTGGTTTCCTGCGTTGCAGGTAGATTCTTTACCATCTGAGCCATCACTTTCATTAGATGGAGAAGATTCTTTAGAATCTACTGATAAAGATAACCAGCAACTTCAAATCATGTTCATTATTTTTCACTCATTTCAGAGTCCTCAGCTGCATTCATTCAGAACAGGTGACTGATGGTAGCACAGAGGAACAAAGACCCAGAGATAACCAAGTGACTGCCTTACCCCAAGCCACTAGGTTATTGTGAGAAATTCGAGATTAAGCAGCAAGAAAAACACAGATAAAGCCCTGACTTTGCCATTCGATTGACAGAAATATGGATTTCTGTTTCCTCACCTGCCAAATATGGCAATTTTTACAAAGCTTCCAAATCCTCTTCCTAATTGAAGTCTCAGATTTAGGAAAAGCTATTTCCACCATCCATCCTCAGGTTCACACTCAGTCCTTTGTCCTTACCTGGGATTGTTCCACTGCAGAAATCTTTACGTTCCTATTTCCCATTCTCATTTTCCGTCTTCTCTTTCCACCTATCCCATTCACTTACTGTATCTATACTACTTTTGTTTCTTAAAAAAAAAAAAAGAAAAGAAAGAAATAGAAATCTTCAGGGATTCATTAGTTTCATTGGTTTTTCTTTTTTATTTGGAAGATCCTTCCAGTCTTTACTTCTTTCCCTACCCATTTGATATTCACAACCCATCACCTGAAGCCCTTGTTGGACAATGTCCTTAAACCCTTTGCCCCACTGTCCTTTCATTTGCCCAAACTAAAAACCTTGGTCTCCTTTCCAGCTCCTGCCAGTCCCTTACCTCAAATGTCTTACTGATTGAAGCTGAATCCACCAACTTCCTGCAACCCCACCAGCCACTCTACCCCAGTCCAAGCCACCTTCTTTTCTCAGTTGGATTAATACAATCATCTCAGTTGTTCTCTTAATGCCTTCAGTCGTTACCATTTAAACTACTGAAAAGCAATCATCCTAAAACATAAACTAAAATATAAATTTAAGCCATTTCTACCTTCCATACCCTCCATCTTCCCTTAACCTTTGTTAACAGATTCTTTCCCTCCATCTCTTCACTCCTCATCTAACAATTTATATCCTAGCTTACACAAAACTTGGCCACCTCTCCTTAAACTGGCCACGTTTTTTCTTATCTCTAGACTCGTAGGTGCACTGTTCTTTAGGCTTCGAACACTCTGGCTCCACCCCTGCCCCTGCTTTGCCTGAGTTGGCCAACTCCTTCAGGTGTCATCTCAGACATCACTTCCTCTGGAAAGCCCCCTCGGACCCTCCTCTACCTGAGTGTTTCACAAATGTGAACACAAAGCCACCTGCAGTTACTTATCGTAGCACTCAAGACACACACTATCATTTCAAGATGAACTGTACATCTCTTCCACCAGACTAAATTCTGAATGCAGAGACCACTCCTGTATCATTTATCACTGTATCCAACACAGCAGCTTCGGCAAACTATTAGCACCCCATCATAATGTAACCAATTTTTTTATTCAGTTTTCAAAGTTATAGTTTGATTCCTAATCCTGAAACTTCATTATAGTAACACATTGTACAAGTATTAATCTCTGCATAAATTCACAGAGTGTTCAGACCCAGGAAGTTTGAGGTTTGAGAACTAAAATTATCTAGACCACAGTATTTATGGTCTTGATCATTGAAGGTTATTTATTTCTTCAGTGGTTAGCATTTTCATGGTGGTCTCTAAGCTAGTTCCCAGGCCTCAGCTCCTCCCTCCAGTTCAATGAACTCTCAAGTGGAAAAAGAGTAAGTCTGGTTTCCTCACTGAGCTCTCGTCCACCACTTCTACTTCAATACCATCTCATCTCACCCCAAAAGATCAAAAGATTTTAGGAATATCTGAAAATCTTAATCTTTAACAAATGAGCTGCTGCTGCTGCTAAGTCGCTTCAGTTGTGTCCAACTCTGTGCAACCCCATAGACAGCAGCCCACCAGGCTCCCCCGTCCCTGGGATTCTCCAGGCAAGAACACTGGAGTGGGTTGCCATGTCCTTCTCCAATGCATAAAAGTGAAAAGTGAAAGTGAAGGCACTCAGTTGTGTCTGACTCTCAGCAACCCCATGGTCTGCAGCCCACCAGTCTCCTCCACCCATCGGATTTTCCAGGCAAGAGTAGTGGAGTGGGGTGCCATTACATTCTCCGTTAACAAAAGAGCAGCAGGATGTAAAATGGAAACTGAATGAACCGTGGTATTTGATAAAGGTGAAAAGTGAAATAATAAATAACATTAATAGGAATCTAAGAATAATAAAAAATATATTTTATAGATACAAAACATAAAAACTAACTTAGAAGGGCAGAGAGAAATATGAGAAAAAAAAGAGAAAGGAGAGAGGGGAGATAACGAGAAAGCAAGGGAAGGAAAAACGAAGGAAGGAAGGGAACTGAAGCAGTCTCAGACTTTTTGTTATAAATAGGCAAGAAATAAGGAATAGGGGGAAAGGCTCTAACCAAAGTGTCATCCCTAACCACCTCCACAGACAATGAACATTATCCAGAACACTGCCACAGTTCACTTAGAATGCGTCAAAAGAGCCTAATCAATGAATAGCAGCAGTCAAACTTAGGATTTGACAGCTTTACATCATTAGAGCATCTGTGGAACTTGAAAGTTAATATAAATGAACCAGGTGTAGCTTGGGAGTAAGAAGGGAGCAGCTGTGTGTGTGTGCTCCATCGTTCCAGACTCTGCCTCTCCATAGACTGCAGCCTGCCATGCTCCTCTCCCCATGGAATTCTCCAGGCAAGAATACTGGAGTGGGTTGCCATTTCTTTCTCCAGGGGAGCTTCCATGCCCAGGGATAGAACCCTTGTCTCCTGCGTCTCTAGCAACAGCAGGCAGATTCTTTACCACTGAGCCATTTGGGAAGCTTACCTAAGAAGGGAGTTAGAAGGATTACAAGGAAAAAGGCAATGATTTAGAATGTTCATCATAGGACCTTAAAGCTGAAATAATGGAAGCAAGATGGGTAAAGAATCTCTTCCCTCCTCTCATTAATTCAATATACTTAAGTAATCAAGCATTTATTAAGCATAAACCATGTAGCAGCAACTGTGCTGGACAGTTGTCCTCAGTCATGGACATAAGTATTAATGGTCTGAGAAAAACCTGGTCTCTATATCCAGTATGTCGGGACATATAACTCATAACAGACAGTGGAGAAAAAAGCCTTATAACTGATATTTGGGCCAAAGAACAATCATAATAAAAACTGATAAATTCACGTGAGTGCTTACCCACTTAGCTCTGTGCTAATCAACATATAATATGCATTTTCTTATANTCATCTCACCCCAAAAGATCAAAAGATTTTAGGAATATCTGAAAATCTTAATCTTTAACAAATGAGCTGCTGCTGCTGCTAAGTCGCTTCAGTTGTGTCCAACTCTGTGCAACCCCATAGACAGCAGCCCACCAGGCTCCCCCGTCCCTGGGATTCTCCAGGCAAGAACACTGGAGTGGGTTGCCATGTCCTTCTCCAATGCATAAAAGTGAAAAGTGAAAGTGAAGGCACTCAGTTGTGTCTGACTCTCAGCAACCCCATGGTCTGCAGCCCACCAGTCTCCTCCACCCATCGGATTTTCCAGGCAAGAGTAGTGGAGTGGGGTGCCATTACATTCTCCGTTAACAAAAGAGCAGCAGGATGTAAAATGGAAACTGAATGAACCGTGGTATTTGATAAAGGTGAAAAGTGAAATAATAAATAACATTAATAGGAATCTAAGAATAATAAAAAATATATTTTATAGATACAAAACATAAAAACTAACTTAGAAGGGCAGAGAGAAATATGAGAAAAAAAAGAGAAAGGAGAGAGGGGAGATAACGAGAAAGCAAGGGAAGGAAAAACGAAGGAAGGAAGGGAACTGAAGCAGTCTCAGACTTTTTGTTATAAATAGGCAAGAAATAAGGAATAGGGGGAAAGGCTCTAACCAAAGTGTCATCCCTAACCACCTCCACAGACAATGAACATTATCCAGAACACTGCCACAGTTCACTTAGAATGCGTCAAAAGAGCCTAATCAATGAATAGCAGCAGTCAAACTTAGGATTTGACAGCTTTACATCATTAGAGCATCTGTGGAACTTGAAAGTTAATATAAATGAACCAGGTGTAGCTTGGGAGTAAGAAGGGAGCAGCTGTGTGTGTGTGCTCCATCGTTCCAGACTCTGCCTCTCCATAGACTGCAGCCTGCCATGCTCCTCTCCCCATGGAATTCTCCAGGCAAGAATACTGGAGTGGGTTGCCATTTCTTTCTCCAGGGGAGCTTCCATGCCCAGGGATAGAACCCTTGTCTCCTGCGTCTCTAGCAACAGCAGGCAGATTCTTTACCACTGAGCCATTTGGGAAGCTTACCTAAGAAGGGAGTTAGAAGGATTACAAGGAAAAAGGCAATGATTTAGAATGTTCATCATAGGACCTTAAAGCTGAAATAATGGAAGCAAGATGGGTAAAGAATCTCTTCCCTCCTCTCATTAATTCAATATACTTAAGTAATCAAGCATTTATTAAGCATAAACCATGTAGCAGCAACTGTGCTGGACAGTTGTCCTCAGTCATGGACATAAGTATTAATGGTCTGAGAAAAACCTGGTCTCTATATCCAGTATGTCGGGACATATAACTCATAACAGACAGTGGAGAAAAAAGCCTTATAACTGATATTTGGGCCAAAGAACAATCATAATAAAAACTGATAAATTCACGTGAGTGCTTACCCACTTAGCTCTGTGCTAATCAACATATAATATGCATTTTCTTATATAACCTTTAAAATAGTACAGTGAGGTATATAGAATCAGTACCTACATTCTAAAACTGAGAAATACAATCTCAGAGAGTTTAGGGAAATTTCTCTATGCCAGTATTAATGATGCCTCCAGGGTCTGAACTCAGCTTCTATGGCTCTCCAGGATCCTGAACCTAAGGTACTTAAAACAAAACATGGACAATGGTTCTCCCTAGCTTTTGGGGCAGAACCCAGATGAGCATGGAGTAATGCACCTCTAGGAAAAAGTGTGTCAGAGAACTTGAGCTCCATTCTAGAACAGTCTAGAATGGCTGTCATAGATCAATACATCATATATGGGGATCAATCCAAAATGGCTTATGATTATCCACCCAACCCTGAGACCAAACCATGAGTTGGTTTTGGAATAACTGGTGGTTAAAGATTCCTCTCTATAGCAACAATTAAAAGCATCTGAACTGTGGCAACATAACCATTTGGTCAGCATACTGAAAAGGATAATTTTTCTGAGAGACAAATAGAGGACTAAACAGTGAGCATTGTGGAAGTCACCGTGACTTGCTCCCAACGTGGACTCCTACATGAAGAAGCATGTAGTACTAAGGAAAGAATCTCTGATTAACTATGAAACAGAAAAGCCGTATTTCCCAGTCCTATTAGGTGGTACTTATGGGAGGTGGGAGGAGAGCTTGTTTATGCCTCTTCTGTATAAAATGAATTCTAAAGAAAACCAAATAATACTGTGATGTGCGTTTAAACATGAGTGCCACTGAAAAGATTTAAATCCAAACCTCTCAGTTTTCTTTCCTTACATTTAAGGTTAAAAATGCTCTAAGTGTATAAATAGTACACCTGAGTAGTCTCTGCTTTTCAGTATTTTCCATAGAGGAAGCATTCTCTAATGTAATGAAATGGTATTCATTAATGGGTGCTCAGCAAGAAGTTAGCAAAGGCTGGTAAAAGAAATGAGAGTCCCTAACAGCAGAGCCTCTGGATGTTGTGAGGAAACTCAGCGGATGCCAAGAGAAGGATTTCAAGCAGAAGCAAGAGTGAAAAAGCATGACATGCCAGCTCAGTAAAGAGGAGGCAACTGTGAATTAGAGAGGCTTGTGTTTTACGACCAATTAAGTGCTTACTATTATGAGAACTAAAACCTCTTCAAAACGAATAAATGGGTTAAATAGAATGGGGATTACCATTTAAGTAGAGCATTCTAACTTTGCTTCAGATCATGGGAATTCTACAAAATCACAAAGGAGAGAATTAGCTGAGCAAAATAGTTTCATTTAATGGGAAATTTATTTCGGAAGGGAAGCTAAGGAAAATTTCTGGAGTGAAGTAATGACATTTAGAATTAGGAGACATTTATGTAAAAAGTGATGTCCAATGATAAAGTTAAGTAATAAGAATTTTCAGAAAGACCTAGAAAAATCTGACACACCTGAGGCACTTTAGAAAGAAGAAAAATGTAAGCTCTCCATAGGAAATAATTAGAATAGTAGAATTTGACCTAAATTAAAGGAAAATTTACTCATGCCTATGAGTATAGGCACAGTAACACACACACACACACACACACACACACACTCACAGATATAATCCTTCTACCTTAGAAATCCCCCCAAAGACTGAGATCAAAATGTTACTTCTATTCCTTTTCTAGTCTAATTAAAACATGAAATGTTGCCTATTGCCTGTTATCTGTTTATGCATATTATGGGTTAAATAGAAAAATTAGTATTAATTGAGGATGTCACTTCACTGCAACATTTATTCCACCAAATCAGAGGACTAGTGATTATTAAAACAAGGCATAGCTCCAAATTATATACTGTTCACATATGCCAATCTGAGGGGAAAAGCCAGTGTTAGCCATAGAAAGAGACTCTTACGAATCCTAAAATGGAAGCCCCATTCCAGAAATTAAATACCAGGATATTATTCTGATTTTGCCTTTTACACTGTAAAAAGAATTTAAAAATTATTAAAAAACAAAACTCTCCCAAACTTCCTCACAAAACCTTATGTTTTTAATTCTTTACTGATTTGATTTAATTTTTTTAACAAACTTCAGTGGTTGGAAATATCTTTTTAATTTAAATTTCATAAGAAACAGAGCTACAATGCACATTCCCTGACCAGATTGTGTGTGGCCTATTTATTCGAAATGTTTGATTCCATATGGATTTCTTCTCTTTATTTATAACTTCAAGAAAGGATTCTAATAAGTTAGCAACTCAAGGACAACTGATTTGAAATCCAGACCTCGAGAGCACAGTCCCTCAGGTCTGCCACCTGCAATGTTTTCTAGAAGGACCAGGGAAGGCACACAAAGCTAGAAATCTGTGTAGAACTTGCACCAAGTGGGAGCCACAAGTAGGTGGTCCACTGAGGTCCGGGTTAAAGTTCACAGAATAATTTGGAAATTATTCTCAGCTTGGATCTCGTTTATGAGGCCTGAGAATACACCCTTTAATTAGAATACAATTTCCAAAGCAGCCACTCCCTTGACTTTCCAGAGCCCAGTTATTCTCAGAAAAGTAAAAACAGCCTCGTCACACTGACAGCTAACAATCCCCTATAAATTATGCCTTAAGTGTCCGACAAAAAAGGCACCAGGCATCTGGGACAACAGAGATGTTAGCTGCCAGCCCTCACTCACCACTCTCAAGAATAGATAGAGAGAAGTTGCATTCAACAGCAGAGTCACTCCCCTCTTCTTCTTGCTTATGCAGCTGAACTGTCCCATGGAAGCTTGGAAAAAGAGTGGGTTGCACATTTGAAAATGTTCCCACACCCCAGCCGGCCTTATTTTTCTGATGATCCCTCCATCCAGCCACTACAGTGGGAAACTAAAATCAATTCCATGAGAGCCAGCTGTCCGCCTCTTCCACGGTGCTCAGGGAGCCACACAGGACTCCTGGCACAGGAGCCAGCCCAGGCCTGACTCACACAGATGTTCCCCTCCTCCCCATGCAGCTCTGAGCCACAGCCTTCTTTCCAGGGCTATTGTTATTATAAAAGATGCACTAGGCCCCCAAAAACGCTCTAGATGCTGAAGTAAGAGGAAAACACACATCTCTCTAACTGCAGGGTTAAGAGAGACAGACGCTAAATGATGCAGAGACGGCCAAGGACTCAATGGGGAAAGCCAAAGATGGAAAGTCAGGCTAGCTTAGCAGACTTTAGCGTCTGGGAGTTGGAACAGCAAAAGCTATCAGATTATCAAACTTGCAGATGCTATCCAGACTTGAGTTGGTTTTAAAGATGACATAAAGTGTTCCATTTTGGAAAATCCACATATCAAATTTTTCTGTAGACCCAACAGAGTAGCCTTTGTCTAGAGAAGGGTGACTGGGAAAATAACAAAAATGTAGTTTCTGAAATCTGTCATCAGAATTCATAATCCAAAGTCACCCACAAATATGTGGAAATCCTCAGCAATTTATGTTTTGAGCAAGAGCAGCATTACTGTCTTTGGCAATTATCATCTGATATCCATTCATCTGTCAATTTTCCCAGCCACTCTCTCAAAGGAGGTAATAAATCTCTCTCTCTGGATTCTTTCAGTGTATATTAGTGTGTGTACCTAGACAGTTGTTCCCAAATACTCCAGTACCCCATGATACAGGCTGCATCATTATCTCAATAAAAAAACTATTTCATGCACTTTACAATATTTATCACTGTCCATAATCAATACAGACAAGAGAGAGGAATAAGTTTTAAATCCATTCACTTTAATGATATGAGTTCTGTGGCTAAAATGAGTTTCATCAAATAGCACTAAAGTTTTTTAACACAACATGACTCTCCATATCCTTATACAACGGTGGTTATATTTTAGTTTTTGTCCTAAGGGTTCTTATTCATGTTTTTCCAAGTGTGGGCCTTGGGAAGGGAAACTGGTGAAATAAATCAATTAATGAAACATAAATTCTATGAATATGGGGGAAAAAATAAGCAAACATTCATACCTCCCAAAAGGTAAAGTTAAAATTGTCTGTAAGACCCTGTCTCACGCTCTCTGGTTGCTGAAAAATCACAGATAAAATATGCTAGTATCTCACAAACCCTTAAGTTTCACAATAGCAGGGTCAACATTTAGAAAGAAGACGACCAATATATGTTTTGGAGATAAATATTTACTTGAAATTTTTTTTATTCTTTGGAGAAAACTGAATAAATCTTGCTTCTAATTTCTGAGTTTCACTTCCTTTCTATTCTATTCCCCAGTAGAAAAGTGTAAAAAACCAAAATAGTTCTAAAATTAAACTAAAACACAGTCACTTTTAGAGCTTTTGCTTGAAAACTTTAAGTCTCCTTCTATAGTGTTTTATTTATTTTTTTCTTCTACAAAGTTGGCTTTTTCCTTCTACCTGCTTTTTTCTGTTTGGTTTCAATTATTTAAAGTAAATGTAATAAGTAACACAAAAAAGTTTCAGTATTATAGAGTTGTCTGAAGAATTAAATTAAAAACAAAAAAAAAGTAAAGTAACACTTGATTCCTAGAATAAAACTTTTCCTCTGTCTTCTCTGAAAAACTGAAAAGTAACATGGATAATTTGGTTACCATAAATGATAATTTCAGATGTAGCACTCCTAAGGCCAGGAAATGGCAACACACTCCAGTATTCTTGCCTGGAGAATCCAGGGATGGGGGAGCCTGGTGGGCTGCCATCTATGGGGTCGCACAGAGTCAGACACAACTCGACTGCAGCGACTTAGCAGCAGAAGCAGCAGCAAGGTCATCCAGGCGTGGCCCAGCACAGTGGTGTTCTTTCTATATATATGCTCACTACAGAGAATCTTTCTCTATATGGCAAATTTATCTTGAATCCACCAGGGGGAATTTAGTGGCCAGAACAAGCACAACCTGCCATCAACATGGATTCTGAATAGCACTTAAAAGATACTGGTGTTTCTGGGCATTCCTAGAGTAACACAAAACTAAACCAAAGCTTATTACATATTCTACAGAGCAATTTTAAGAAGAGGAAGAGAATGAAAAGAAGCTAAGTAGTGATAAAAGTGTTAACTGTGAAGAAACAGTTTGGAATCATTTGGCCAGAACAGGGACCATGTGGCGTTACCAAAATACGACTCACTGTCCCCTACCTCATCTTTATCTTTTTAGTTTCACTGTCTGTTTATACATAGAATTGTCCAACTTCTACTTAGTTGTTACTCAAGAAGGAATTAAGTTTTGTCTAAATCTCTCTGAGAATGGAGTCCAAAATTTTCAGTTTAATACTTCCTTTTTAAAGACAGGATGGAAGCCAGCTGACAGTATTATTTATACTCTGCTTTTACTTCTATATTTTAAAAGACTCATGAAAAACACTTCCAGGTAAGTTGCTGATTTACAGATTTCTAGTAGAATTATATGAGATGATTAACTGAGAGCATATTATAGTCATGTCCCTGAATCACTCCAATTTTCTCCAAAAATACTTACTTCTGATGAGCTCATCATCCGAACAATTTCCCCAAATGGACTGGTCTTGCATCTCTCCATGTGTGAAGCAGCTATCGGTAGCTTGAGTTATCTCTCTCTCAGTATTTTCTTTATCACATTTTTCTAAATTAAAAAAAAAATGCATTATCATTAAATGTTACATGTTTTTCTCTGTTTTCATTTTTATAGATTTTTTCCCCCAAATGCTTCTATAAATCTGCCATAATTTAAAGAAATGGGAGCAATATCTCTACTAACCATTGCATACGTTATTGACTCAATAGAGATTTACTAGCATCTACTCTATGACTGCACTCCAGAAGCGGCACTAGTGGTGGAGAACATGCCTGCCAATGCAGGAGACTTAAGAAACACAGGTTTGGTCCCTGGGTCGGGAAGATCCTCTGGAGGAGGGCATGGCAATCCACTCCAGTATTCTTGCTTGGAGAATCCCTTGCACAGAGAAGCCTGATAGTCTACAGCCCATAGGGTTGAAGCATCTTAGCACACACACATGCACTTTATGACCAGCACTGAAGAAACATTTTATTGTAAAAATTGTCTATTAAGATTACTGTAAACAGGTCATCAAAACATAGCAGACGATCTGCCATGATAGAAAAATGTGTAACAGTTCTATCAAGGATGGAAGTGAGTCCATACATGTAGAGGGCAAGGGTGGAAGGGAAAGCATCAAAGATAATGAGAGATTTATATGTGAGTTTATGGGTTCTCCAGGGAGGAAGCCAATGAGTAAGGAAAAGTAAAGTCTCATTGGGAACATAACTTCAACAAAAAGCTGACTATGACACAAGGGTAAATGAATGTTATGAGAGGTCTAGAGCACTAAAGATATTCAAAGTAAGAAGATACCCGTCAGAATTCAGAGCTCAAGAAAAGCATGATAGAAAATGGTGCATGTTGGATAATCTTTAAGATCAGCAGGAATTCTCAAAGTAGAGATGAGAGAAAAGCCATTCCAAGTGAAAGAATTGCAGGGCAAACTCCAAAAGCAGACACTTGGGCAAAAGTTCAAATTTTCTGCACTGTGAACTACTTAAAGAGGGATATTAGGAAATAAGATTGTAAAAGTTTGAACCAGGACATGCTATGGATTTGCATGCCAAGGTGAAAAATCTGGACCTAATTTCAAAATAAGATAAAAAAGTGACAGTAGCCACGGTAGCTTTATGAACTGTCTAATCAAAGCCACACATAGAGGAAATGAAATGTGTCTTATGGCACATTTATATACACTTATATATACACCAAAGGTTCTCAATCCTGACAGTACTCTAACTCACTCAGGGGACTTCTTAAAAAATAGTTTCCTGGGCCTCATAACCATAAAATTCTACTTTAATTTGGGGGTGGGGGACCCAGGTGATTCAACTGTCCTTAAATCCTTAAGAATCACTGGAGGATGGATGCATCTAACAGGGAGAACAGAGTAAGGGAAACTAAAAGGGAGACTGATGAGAGTTTTGTCAACTGGATAAGAAGATGGGAAAGGCGGTAACTGTGAGAAAATAATTAGAGGATTCACAGACTATCAAAGAAGATGATAGCTGGAGATGACTGAGTTGTCTTAGGATGGATTTGCCTGGGAAAACCCAGAGATGAGGAAAATAATTTATAAAATACATATTTGTATATGTATCTATGTATGACTGAATCACTCTGCTTTACAGCAGAAATTTGAAAAAGGAAATAGCAACCCACTCCAGTATTCTTGCCTGGAAAATTCCATGGACAGAAGAACATGGTGGGCTACAGTCCATGGGATCACAAAGAGTCGGCCACAACTGACAACATCAGCACAGCAGAAATTAACACAACATTATAAATCAACTATACTTTTAATACATTCTTTAAAAAATAAAAATATATATTTGTATATAGTTGATATTTGGGCACTGTATTATGTAGTTGAATATACAATCAATTACAAAACACATCCCAACCTTCATGGACTATAGCCCAATCAAGTCCAGTGGATGAGTTTTGTTTTGAACAGCTGCAAGTTACAAAGTTATAGCTGAAACAGTTATCTTCCTAAACTTGACTGCTAAAGTCATTCAAATGAATAGGCTCACCAAAACTGTAAGTCTGTGAAAAGAAGAGTATCAGGAGGGTTCTATATAACTAGAAAGGAATCAGAGAAGGAAGAAAAACTAGATGATGTCAAGCCATGGAAGCAAGGAAAGGAAAGAGATTCAAACAGAAGTTGTTAGTCAACTGTATTAACATTTCCAGTGGAAGGAAAAAAAAAAGTTCTGCACATGCAGAAATTTCTTCTGTACCATGGGGATTTCACAATTGAAAAGTTCTGCCATAAGACACATTTCAACACATGAAGATAGATGGACACTCAGGAATAAGTCTAGAGGCTAAGATTTCTGAATTTTAAAAAATTGGGTCTTCAATGCTAAGTATTTTTAGAAAGCAAAACCGTATTCAGATAGCAGTAAAATATAAATTAGAACCATACTAAACCAACACGTTCTAGATTTATGTAGCATTTACTCACCATTATCCTAGGGAAAATGTAACCTTCCTGAGATGTGTTAGTTTCAATTAAAATCTTGACTTTTTTTAAACAACTTCTGAAATCTTTCCACTGCTACAGTCAGCCCAAGGCCCTTCTGAGATGATCAATGGAAAAAATTTTTCTAATAGCTCTACACAGGAACTCTCTCCTCAGCAGAGTCCTACATTCTTGCTGCTACTGTTATGTAGCTGACTGCCGCCAGGTGTCATGCTAGTAGGCTTGATTCAATTAGTAACTCTAATTGAAGCTGAATGAAATTAATTATATAATTTTGAGCTGTTCAAGTTTAATTCCATTAAAATTAATTCATGAAACCAGGGCATTATGAAGCAATGCTGACTAAAAGAAAATAGGTATGAATAAAGCCTCCAGACACACTTGACTCACATTTGAATCATGTCCAATATTCAAGTGCTAAACACAGACCCTCTCAACTCTCCATTGACTAAATGAAAATGTCATGTGGCTCAACAATTTTAGTAGTGACCCACTGCTAAGAAGAAAACAATGCTCCTCCTGCTCTGAATATTTACTGAGACAGCTATCTTTTTTTTTTTTAAGTTTCCTTATCTGTGAAATTCTAGAATTAGATGATCTCTAGAGTCCTTCTCAAGTTGAAAAAGAAAAGGAAAATTATCATCCTCTGTCTCATTACATTCAAGAAATGATAACTATGTAACTACTATTAAATCACAATTGTCAATTGCCTCCTTTGAAAACTAAATGGTCTCAGGCTTTTGCTATGATCCTTAACACTCAGAACCAAAGCAAGGCTCAGAAAAAACTACAAATTTAAACTGACACCCCAATTCTTCACTCATAAACTTCTGTGACTACTTGACTATTTTGTGGGTTTTTTTTAACATATCTATTTTTATTTTATTAACACATCTTTAATATTTAATGAAATAGAAATATGGCAGCCACATAAATGCTGTGCAGTTATATCTAATATTGAATAAATGCACTGAGAGAGAATGAGATTTAACTGATTATGCAAAATGGGTACCATGATGTCCAGCCAATCTTGTTACAACTTTCAGTAGGTTTGGGTCAGCCACTACTCATTAAGAGGAGAAAATAGCAGTTTCTAATAATGGATTTCTGTTATCTGTTTACGTTGTCTATCACTTCTGAAATACAGCAGCAGAAGCCATGGCCCTGGTTTAATTGATTCCTTTCAAGCTTTATGAAGGTTTGTAGGTGTAATTCAACTGCTATTTGGGCCTGAAAGATATGACAGGCCCACAAAGATTTGACAAAGAAATGTTTGATATGATGTCAAAGACAATCAAATAATTTCAATGAAGCATAAAAACAATCTTTCTACAGGTTTCTGTATATACATCCTTTCCCCCCAACTATATATATACAAGCACTCTTTCCCAACTTAGTAAACTTCTCTTAAAAGGGGCTCTTCATCATGTCAATCATGCCACTCTTCCAAGCCACTGGCTCTCTACTGTAGACCACGTTTAACATAAAGGTGCACAAGTCCCAACTCTGGAGTCCCAATTTGGGTGATACGGAGAAAGGAGGGTGTCACCATCTTACGTGGCCAGATTTGAAGAGGACTGTTTCAGGTAAGCTCTTTGGTACTACACAATCCAGAGAAAACTTAGAAAGTGTTCGTTGCTCAGCTATGTCCAACTCTTCATGACTCCACGAACTTAGCCTGCCAGGCTCTTCAGTCCATGGAATTCTCCAGGCAAGAATACTGGAGTGGGTTGCCAGAAGAGGGAATCCTTCTCCAGGGGAGCTTCCCAACCCAGGGACTGAACACAGGTCTCCTGAATTGCAGGCAAATCCCTTACCATCCAAGCCACGAGGGAAGCTCTTCTGTACTGTAAAATTTAAGAGAAAACTTAGAAAAGCCCATCAAATACTGAGATATAGGCCTTGCTTCTCATCCCCTTGTCACAGTATTCCAAGTTATCAGAAAATATAATTTTATCAAATCACTAATTAATATAGAGGGATTTAGTTCCATCCTTATGTTAGGACAACACTGAGAATACAAAATCTAAATTACTACACATAACACTAAACAGTCCTACTAATAGATGAACATTAAGAAGTATGCTTTAGATGTTAATACAAAAGTTGAAGACACTTTAAAAATATCACTAAAGCAAAGGACAGTCATATACCACTGGCGTCTGCTGCCAAGAGGCTAGCTCCCACACATTTTCCTTTGCCCACACCAAAGAGGGAAACACAGAAGAATCGGTGGATGAGGGGGAAAAGGTTGCTCCTTCATAATGAATCCTCTAGCTGGGAAGACCAAACACACACACAAAATAATCAAGCAACTACAAAACAGAAGAGAATGAAAACTGCCCTGGGTCCTAATTCAGGGTCAAAGACTCACCAGCTGTGTGTCTAGGGCTCGGCCTCATTCTCTTTATCCAGAAATGAGGGTATTGAGCTGGATGGCTGCAGAGATCTTTGTTGTCTGTAAATCTGAGTCTGCACAAAGGCCAAATAATTGAGCTAAAACTTCATATATACACAAACTGTAGGGTGTTTAGAAGAAGAGAAAAAATCAGAAAAATTCTGTAAAGCCCTGTGTGTGTGTGTGTGTGTGTGTGTGTGTGTGTGTGTGTGAAGTCGCTCAGTCGTGTCCGACTCTTTGTGACCCCATGGACTATAGCCTACCAGGCTCCTCCCTCCATGGGATTCTCCAGACAAGAGTACTGGAATGGGTTGCCATTTCCTTCTCCAGGGGATCTTCCTGACCCAGGGATCGAACCCGGGTCTCCCGCATTCCAGGCAGATGCTTTAACCTCTGAGCCACCAGGGAAGCCCTGTAAGGCCCTGGGTTTTAATGGGTTTTAATTAATTTTCAAGAAAACGATGAGCATAAATTATGCCAAACAAAAGAAAAAGGTAAGAATTCTAAAGGATCAATTTAAATATAATATGTCCTACTCAGAAATGGCTATCTGACAGGATCAATACTCTATTTTTTATTATTTTTCTAAAGAAAGGCGTGAATGGTGAGAAGCAATCTTTCTCCAATCTTGATTATTCTTGCTAAAGGATATGCGATTCAGGTAAATAAAATTTCCGTTTGATTTAAAATTTTACAATATTTTGCCTAGTTGGCACTACCTAATTTTTAAAACTTGAGAGTTTTACTTATCTCAGACAGCTGGGGAATAAAATAACTTAATAGTGATTAACAAGAGAGAACAATCTAAATGTATAAAAGAGTTCACTGGATAATAATATATGTAAAATATTATATATGCCATATTAACAACCATTCAGCTGATATGTAGTTGTTAAGTAAAAAAGAAGAAAATGCTTCTTTTTGTTGAAAGAATAAGTTAATGAATTTTATATTTACAGTATCAGCAATTTTCAAAGGACATTAACACGTTCTATTTATTTCATCTTCAGAACCCATTAGCTAATTTCATATCTCTTCCAGGGTAGAAAGCCCATTGCAATACTCAGACTTTCTCCAAAATTCCAAGGAATACCTCTTGGGGATCATATTCTACTCTTTGTCAGTCTGATTTAGTAGTAAATTGTTCTTTATTTTAAGCACAAATATGCCATCAAGTGATCTTTAACTTCCTCTAGTTCTGCCCATTGTAGATAGAAATAATAAACTCAAGTCTATAAGACAATCATTCAAACTATTCATGAGGTTTTTCTTTTTTTCATTAGTTTGTAGTCAAGCATATTTATTATCTGAACAGATACATGGTTTTAACAAATAAGAGTAAGAAAAGAATCTAATAATGTTGTAATCTGTTTCCAGGATGAAATGAGCTTGTCAAAGTTGTCTAACGAACTTTTAAAACATGTACAATACTGTTCACGCATCATCGTTTTCCAAGAAAGAGACAATATTGTATAAAAGTCCAGATATTTGAATCTTTCTTGATAAACAGAATCTGCCTGCCAATGCAGGATATGCAGGAGACATGGGTTTGATTCCTGGGTCAGGAAGATCCCCTAGAGGAGGAAATGGCAACCACTCCAATACTCTTGTTTGGAATATCCCATAGACAGAGGAGCCTGGAGGACTATAGTCTGATGTGCCGCAGAGTCAGACAGGACTAAGCATGCACAACTCAATGAATAAGAACAAATGATAAATAAAAAGACTCAGGTTCTCAGGGACAGAAATACTATCCTTACACTGTACATTTTACTGGAAAAATGTTTAAGAGCACAGAATCTGAAATCAAGGGACCTGGGTCCACCACTAACTACATGGATCCTGGGCAATTCCCGTAATCTTTGTCAGATTCTTTATCTTTAAAATGGTAATAACACCAGTCCCTATATCAGAAGGTAGATGTGGAAAGAAATGGACCCATGCCTGGAAAGTAGAATGCCTGGTATATAATAAAGGCTCATTCACACTTGCTGCTGCTGTTGCTGCTGCTGCTAAGTTGCTTCAGTCGTGTCCGACTCTGTGCGACCCCATAGATGGCCTCCTACCAGGCTCCTCTGTCCCTGCGATTTTCCAGGCAAGAACACTGGAGTGGGTTGCCATTTCCTTCTCCAAAGCATGAAAATGAAAAGTGAGAGTGAAGTCACTCAGTTGTGTCCTACTCTTAGCGACCTCATGGACTGCAGCCTACCAGGCCCCTCCGTCCATGAGATTTTCCAGGCAAGAGTACTGGGGTGGGGTGCCATTGCTTGCCACTAATATTATATTAAGTGTCATTACAATAAGCACCTTTTTAAAACCTTAGGGAGGTGTTGAGGACAGCATCTATCTATTCACTAATCACTATATAAAAACTAAGCTAGAAATCTGTTTACAGACTGAATATAAGGAAAACTATTTCTTCCTTTGAAAAGCTATATATATTTTTTTCCTTATGGACAATGAAAATGATATTAAAGAAAATGCTTTCTTTTTGCCTCACATTTGCAGATAAAATTGAATCATTGGGTTTGACCCTGCAGTTATACCAGGACATTTCAATTTTCCCTCAGGCTTGGATCTTCTAGTTTCCATTATTCTCTGTGTGTATATATATATATATATATGCGTATTTTATATATTTATATTATATATATATATGTTTTATTTATATATATATGTATTTTAAAGTACTTCTACAGGTTACCTTAAATATTCTCTTGAACTAGGCATAGGTAGGTGTAAATACATAAACCAATCATCAAATCTACTTATATGTACTTAATATGTATATTTTGTGGAAGACTAGTATAAATGATGGTGCTTGGCAGATATCCTTATATAACTGTATAAAACTTAATCAGTATACAATTTACTTATTTCTTAAAGCAAGGAGTATTAGTAGCTTTCTTTATGCATAAAACTTGGGGCTGCTGCATGCTGATCTACTTCAATTAAATATTTTATTTTAACCTATGAGACATCACTTATAATCTATATAATATGTATATTCTTACTGCCATGCAATCTATATTCACATCTCCTTTATCTGTAAACAACTTAATTTTTACTCTTCTATTCAAATACCAACATTATTTCAGATTATCTATGTGTATTCTGGATTATAAAATCTTAAATAATCTGAAACGAAAATGTTTGGGAAAAGTAAAAAAAAATTTTTGTTAATCTGGGTCTCTGTTTCCCAGAGGCTAAGACAATGTGGAAATCTACAAATATTTTACAAATGTAACCTTTAAAAACCAAAGATAAGGCAGCTTTCAGGAAGACCTGAGGCTCTGGAATTTCACTTCCTCGCTGATCCAAATAAAGAAAAAAGAAAAAATAATCCCTTAAGCTTAATGACCTTTAAGAAACATTGCAAAACCCGCCTGCTTTGCCTGATGTTCTAAAACAGATTAAAATTTCATTGTCCAAAACATTTTAAGATTAAAACCAAAGCATTTTTAGCAAATGAATGAGCATATTATTAAATTTCTTAGTTTTACATATATACAAAACTTATCATATAATCAGACATCCTATGTTTGTTGATTAAATGCTTAAATCAATTTAATCAATTAATTGTTATTGCCATTATTTTGAAAAATAGTAAGACTTCTGGGCAAAAGCTAAATTCATTCCTTCAAAGGGCTTCTTATGCAGTTAGAAGCTTATGGTGTGTTTAGGTTTGAAAGAATGCGAAAAAGGACACTAACTCAACTAGTTTAGTTGGGGTGAGTAGAGAACAATAGGTTTCATACACAGCAAATCAGGGAATAATTTTAAAGTTATATGAATACATAATTGAATACAAGTATGCAAATAGATAGGTGCAAACTGCAGCAATAGTGCAAATTAACATCTCAACAATCAGGGCTCGAAGAAATGAGGGGTAAGAAGAATTAGGCACTTTCCATCAAAAAGAAAAAGTAGTGGGAGGTTAGGAAAATGCAAGCTGACACAGGGCACCAGGACACATGACCTCAGTCATCTTACTCTCCTGCACCTTTTACATCAGAATCTAAAGTTCCTCATCCTAAAAATGTAGTTTCAGGATAACTGACCCCAGATTCCTGCATCTTCAAATACAAGTTCAACAGTGTTCTTCCTACCAGAAAATTCACTCATATTAAAGCCAAACATTCATAAGGCTCATAGAATTTTGAGTTACACAAGCTCATAAAGATCTCTTAACGCAACCTGATAACATAAATTCAGTTCAAAATAGCAACATCCAGCATCCCATAACGAAGGCAAGGAAAGCAGGCATGAATAATTCCAGAGACAGGGAAATGGCCTCAGAAGATATAGCTTACTTCAAGTCAGGACTTCTTAAGTACTCAAAGACTTCCCCCAAATCATCTTAAATTGACATAATTTTCACTGATTCATAGTATTTTGTTCTTTGTCATCAAAGTCTAATCCTTCCTCCATGTGACAGAGCCTCCATATTCAATCTACTTTTATAAGCATGATAATCTTTTTCAGTTCAGTTCGGTCGCTCAGTCGTATCTGACTCTTTGCGATCGCATGACTGCAGCATACCAGTCCTCCCTGTCCATCACCAGCTCCTGGAGTTTACTCAAACTCATGTCCATTGAGTCGGTGATACCATCCAATCATCTCATCCTCTGTCATCCCCTTCTCCTCCCACCCTCAATCTTTCCCAGCATCGTGGTCTTTTCAAATGAGTCAGCTCTTCGCATCAGGTGGCTAAAGTACTGAAGTTTCAGCTTCAGCATCAGTCCTCCCAATGAATATTCAGGACTCATTTCCTTTAGGATGGACTGGTTGGATCTCCTTGCAGTCCAAGGGACTCTCAAGAGTCTTCTCCAATACCACAGTTCCAAAACATCAATTCTTTGGCACTCAGCTTTCTTTATAGTCCAACTTTAACATCCATACCTGACTATTGCAAAAACCATAGCCTTGACTAGACAGACCTTTGTTGACAAAGTAATGTCTCTGCTTTTTAATATGCTGTCTAGGTTGGTCATAACTTTTCCTCCAAGGAGTGTCTTTTAATTTCATGGCTGCAGTCACCATCTTTTTACTCTTTTTACTTTTTAATCTTTTTACTCTTATCTAAAAAGTTATCCTGAAAGAATTTGCCTTAAAGACTACTGAAATCCAGAGACACTTCATCTAGAGTAGTTCCCCTACTTAGCAATTAACTCTATTACAAAAGAAATTGAGGACTTTACCTTCTTCCCCTTTTTAAAAAATAAGGTTATACACCCATCTTTAGTGCTTTAGCATCATCATTATTCTAAACGCCATAGTTTTTAAAACTTTTCTATTACCTCTCAGTTATACCAACAGATTTTATCACAAACATTCTAACCCAAGCTCTCTGGTTAAGGTATGAACTCATATTGAGCACTATTTACAAAAATGAAGGCCAATGGAAGTCAAAACTGAACCAAAGAAGTTCTTTAATCTGTAAAGGCATTTCTAAGCTACGATTTGAGTCTGATCATGAAATAAATAAGTGAGAGAGGATGGAGAAGAGCATTATAAATAGTGGTGAAGCCACAAATATGACAATAATGAGAGACTCTGCAGTATATTGAAATTGATTTCTTAGACTTCAGAATGATGGATATGAATTAGAAGTTGGGAGATGCTTCCTCTCTGGTAATTCTCCTAAAGGAGAAAACCGGAAGCCTCATTTAATTCATCAATACATCCTCTGGCCTTCTGGATAATTTCTTTGGAGCACTGCTTACTTGGAATTCTCCTTTAAGACCACCAACTCATTCTGGCTTTACAATTTCTGCAATCTCATTAACTTCCAGTTTTAGTCACCTCCAGGAGGATAACTTATAGATCCATTATCTTTACCCCAGTTCTTTACCTATAGATTTGAAGTTTTAACTCTACACCAATATACCTTTAGCAATTCAGACTTAACATTTCCAGTTTTCTTCTGTCCCTGCCTGTTTCCCCAACTGTAGCTTGTACACTGGTCAACGGTATTCACAGAATCACTGTCAGTTCTCTATTTTCTCCTTATTGTCCCTTTCCCCACAATCAATTGCTAGAACCTGCTAGTAAGTTACAGCTCTCAGTTTCTCTTAAATCTATACTTTCTTGCCTATATCCACCACCAGGGCCTATCCTCATTTTCTCTTCCAAACAGAAATCCTTTTCTAAAATAAAGATAGAATATGTTACTCCTTGGCTCAGTTCCAGTTCAGTTTAGTTGCTCAGTTGTATCTGACTCTTTGCAACCCCATGAATTGCAGTACACCAGGCCTCCCTATCCATCACCAACTCCCGGAGTTCACTCAAACTCATGTCCATCAAGTTGGTGATGCCATCCAGCCATCTCATCCTTGGTCATCCCCTTCTCCTCCTGCTCCCAATCCCTCCCCAGCATCAGGGTCTTTTCCAATGAGTCAACTCTTCACATGAAGCGGCCAAAGTATTGGAGTTTCAGCCTTAGCATCATTCCTTCCAAAGAACAGCCAGGACTGATCTCTTTTGGAATGGACTAACTGGATCTCCTTGCAGTTCAAGGGACTCTCAAGAGTCTTCTCCAACACCACAGTTCAAAAGCATAAGTTTTTCAGTGCTCAGCTTTCTTCACAGTCCAACTCTCACATCCATACATGACCAATGGAAAAACCATGGCCTTGACTGGACAGACCTTTGGCTCAGTAAGAATTAAATTCATTTTGCATATGGGTGAAAACCTGATAAGAGTTATTTTAACATTGTACATATATTAATGTTGCAAATTCCTATACTTTTCCCATGTTCAATAATTTCAGCTTGTATCAGTAGGAAATAGAGAGTAAAATCTCAGAAAATCGTCCTAAAATCCTGCATGCTGCTTGGGTGATGTGACACGAAAAATAAGAGCAAAGTAGGTCTATATTCATAAAGACCCAGAAGATTAAAGGCTGATTCACCATGAAAAAAACAGGCGAACTATTTCCACAAGTAGAGAAAGTGAGGAGAGGAAACTGGTTCCCTTGTCCTCTGCCATCTGCCTTCAGGGGGTGTGTCACCTGCCCAACACAAGGTGCCTCATTTTTATGCTCAACTCTGCACAGTCCAAACCAAGAAGACCTACAAACTGTGTCTTCTTCAGCTCGGATCACTCACAGCCTAATTCAGACAAGACTGATCCCTCGCTATCCTGAGATTCTCTTAACCTCCAGAAGCTCCAGAACTGAACCGGTCACCCTGCAAATACACGTAAACTAATCTGTCACAGGGCTCTTGTCGTTATCTTGAACTGATATTCAGACAAGGGATTTGGTGCACACACACACCTCATCCTCTCTCTCACTTAGCTTACAAGCTCTCTCTGGGCAGAACGTGTGTTACACATTTTCAATTGTCAAAGGACTTTGTACATAGCAGGCACAAAGGAAATAGTTGTTCATAAGTTTCCCAGTTTAAATATGTTGATATATTTGGTAAGATATATTGTGCTAGCAAGAAAATGTGTTTCAGACTTTATTCCTAAAACCATACTTAAAAATCAGGCATAAAAGCACATGTATATGAATCATCTTACTTCAGATCATGTGGGTGTGAATCTGAAAACAGAAGTGGACTGCAAGCAGAAACCACAAACGAAGTTAATGCTAAAATAACTCTTTTCATAGTTCCTGCTTAGTGAACTCTAAGCAATTAGAATCTATAAAATACAGCTCAATTTCCAAAAGTTACAGTAGAAACCTTAGCTCCTTCAGGATGTATAGGCTAATATAAAAAGAAAATACTAAAAGCTTAACAAACTTCAGTGTTAATGGCAAGAGAGAGAGGAGGGAGAAAAAGATGAGAGAGAAAAAGGTTATGAGAGAGAATCATCCAAAACACAGGACTGATCAAGACAGTAGGAAGGGCTGCAGCAAAATTCCACTACGTAAACATCTAGACTCTAGCCAGTGCAGAATCAATCTCCCCTTAATAAAAACTGAATAAAGACTTTTAGGAATAGAAACATAAAAATCATATCCCATGCCTTTATAGGGTGGAATACTTAAATTAACTCAGAAAAACAATTTGGTTGAATTGTTTCCCTCTTCTATTTGCTGTTGTTCTAACTAATTTTCCACTTGCAAATGGCCTTTTAGATTGTGGCAATTTATGTTTCCTTTTCCCCCAAATCTTTTATTACAAAAATATAATGCTAATAAAGTAATTGTACACTGTTATTAGACCTTTCCATGAAGTCAACCCAACATGATCCAGGAAACAAGGTTCAAAGAAACAGGAATGGCTCTTACACACCCAAAAATTCCACAGCTTCCTCACTAGCCCTGTAAAGGTCACTCAATTATATATGTTAAATCCTTGTATGTGAACTGACTGAATAAGGACAACAGGCATGACTCTTGCTGATCAGAAATCATAGCCTGTTAATTGTACTTTTGGTCTCTCCAGCTCCCCATATAGCCTGGAACACAAGACCAGTTAGTACAAACACACTCTTCTCACACATGCCTGATACTCCTCCCTTGCCCCCACTCTCACTGCTTTCATTCTGCCAATCTCCAACCCTAAGCCAATTCCAAAAATCCATTCTGTCTGCTTCTATTCCCAAGGTCCCGAATGCTTCTTGCTGAGAAAGGCAATCAACCATGCTGACCGTGTCCACTAAAAATTCATGCCATTCATTCTTTGTTAAGCTCTCAGTGTTACTGAGCAATCCTTTTGTTTGCCCCAGATGGACTCCCTCTTGAATCCTTCCCAATCTTTTCCACACATCTCAAATTTCTTGACTCATCCTAACCCCAACTTGCTCTCAGCAAATGTTACATCTATTTTTCTGAGAACATCGAGGCCTTCAATAATCTCTTACTCATATGAAGTTTTCTCTAGATGATCACTCATCCTTGTCTCCTATCCCCATCTCAAAGGGGAACATTCCCAACTTTCCAAGACTCATCTTATCATCCCCTTTCTTCCCGGATTTTACTCTTTCAATTACAAACACCCACTGCGCCGCGGTTCCACCCCAGGCTCGTTCTTTTTTCTTTCTATCCCATGGCTTTCTTTCCATTAGTGTGTGATGGACATGCTCAAAATGCCCCATCCAAAAGCAGCCTTCTCTACACCCTGCTTCTAACAAACTATAGCTCTTCTCATCTTCCATGGCCCCTAAATAGCTAACATTATAAACTCACTCTCTGTATTCTTTTCCCTCTTCTCCCAAAAGGGTAGCCATTCCCCTAAATCTGGTCCTCAAATACCCTCTTCTCACTTTTGTGCCCATCAACTGGCTACTTGGTGGTAAACTTTTAGTCTGTAAGCCTGACCCTCACCACTCTCCTAGTGACAGATTCTCTTTTTCAGTGGCCTACTGGCGATCCTGGCTTAGCATGGAACCAACATGATCAAAAAAAGACTCAACTCCTCCTATGTTTCCACTCAGGTTACAAAGCAAACCTATGAATTACCTTAAATTTCTATCTTTCCACCACCTCCCATATTAAGTATTTTGCCCAACCACATAAACACCACTGAACAAAATTGGACACTGTGCCTAGTTTTAGGAGATTCAAAACTGAGTAAGTAAAAATCAATGTCCTCAACATTCCCTCACAGCAACTTAGAGCACTATCCTACTTCTGCTATTGTTCTTAAACCCACAGTCTCAATTCCACTCCCACGGGTACCCCTCTCATCTTTTGTTAGGCTGTTGTAAAATCTTTCCGCAAAGTCATGACCTTCACTCTTGCCTCTCCGTTCAAAATCATCCTCTGAACTGCCACCAGATTTATTTTCTAAAAACACCAATTTGGTCCTATCCTTACCCTTACCAAGAACTTTCAATAGCTCACTATTGCCTATAGAAAGGATATACAAATTCCTCTCAGGAGAATCAAGGACCTCCTCAGAATTATTTTAGCTTATCTTTACAACCTTACCTTATTTTCTTCAACTCCTTAATAGAGCTTATACAGTGCTCTTAGTGAAGTCCTCCACATTCGGTAACAGACCTTGCTCTTCACATCTCTCTCCACAAAACTTGTGGAGTTTGACCATGATTCTTGGTCCAACTCAAATCATCAGTTTTTTTTCAGTCTTCCAAATGCCCCAGATAGAGATGCTACCTCTCTCCCAGGTTGTTTGCCATCACTTTCTTTGTGTGTCTCTATAGCATCTTTCCATCTTCTTTATAAGTATGTGTAAATGTATTTCTCCAATATACTGCAAGCCCCAGATTTCATTCATCAATATTTTTCTCTTTGTATCTCTCACAAATCCTCTCTATTTATACGTATTGTGTGTGCATATATATACATATACACACATAACAGAACTTTCACAGAGCACCTGAGCACGGCAGAAATAAGCAATGTGAGGACAAATAAAAAGCGTGTGGTAGGGAAGAAAACTGCTATGAAATTACCCTGAATTACAAACACAACATACATTAATAAATGCTTTCCCTATTCCCATCCTCCATCCTGACCCCCAAACTATTTCTATTCTTTGCCATTTGCTGCCATGACTCACACTTGTTCTGGACAGCAACCAAGCCCTCCATTTACCCAATCATTTATTCCACAAATATGTTCTAGAGCCTATTTCAAAGTCAACAGTGCTCCCTGCCTATCTCAAGATTTTGTGCCATCATCTCCTTCCTTAACACGGTCCCATCCAGCTCAGTTCATACCGCAGAGTCCCTTAGAACTTTATTTGCAGTTCTTAGCTCAAACAATTTAAGCTCTCCAAACATTTTCTTAAAATTTATAGTCATAATCATTTAACCACTTCCCTCCTCCCTCCCTTAAGTTTCTCCCAGTTACTCCTTCTCTTATGCATTTGATTTTTTTTTTTTTCCTTAGCAGAGGGAACATGACTATGTCAAGTTGATAAGGCTTGCATTTCTCTAAACTTACAAAATGAACATTAGTTTCTTTAAGTGAAAAAGGATTTGGAGCATAAGGTCTACAGTGCTTGAAATGTCCCCAAATCCTCTTCCAAATCTAGACAAGGTTTCTTACAGTTTTCCAGTTAAGCCTATTCTCTAATGTACCTGTATTGAAAATGTTTCACTCATCTTTTTCTTAATTACCTGTATGTGGTTGCCAGTATCATTAAGAGTATGTTCTCTTTAATAAAATTTTCAACCATCTTTTTGAGATTATTGAGCTAAACATAATTTATCATTCTGTTTCTATGAGAAAGGATAATCCAGATTTCAAAAATCCAACTTACAAGTGAATACAGATCATGTGAAAATTAGGGACTTCTTTCCTTATTATTCCATAAAAATGCTGAGATCCCTAGAGAGAAGTCCAGGATGACGGGACAAAAATATCTACTGAGGCAGTAGAACAAAGTATTAAAAGATCTATTTATTTATTTATTTTTATCTCATTCTTTTCAATGTGTATTTATTTATTTTCTAATATTCACATATATGTGTACAATAGTATACAATATCTTGACAGGAAACTTTTTTGAGGATTGACTCAGGCCTCAGTTCAGTTCAGTTCACTAACTGGGATATGGGATAAAAATGCTGGCGAGCTCTAAGAGACAGTACACATGGAATGATATGATTTAAAGTTTGGAACTTGTGACGTTTCTCCATATTTTTAAGGATTTCTATAAAAAACAAAAGGACTTTTTAAAAATTAAAAGCCTGTAAAAACAATGATTCTCAACTAGAGATAAAGAGCACTTGGAGACTGTCAAAAATGCAGATTCTTGAGTCTTACTCTCTAGATTCTGGTTCTGTAAGTCTAGAGTGGAGCCAAAGATGTCAGTAGCCTTGAGAGACTAGAATAGCATCTCAACACCATCGTTATTCCAGGCCAGATAATCCTTTGTTGTGAGGGGCTACCATATTGTGTGCATGGTATACAGTGTTCTCCCTGGCCTCTACCCACTGTATCCCAGGAGCATCCACTCACCCACCATACCAAACATGTTTCCAGAAGTTACCAAATGTCTCCCACAAGGCACTTCATCCCTGATTGAGGACTAGAGACAGAAGGTGCCCAAAGATGACACACTCTGAGAAATGCCATTCTCAAAGGATAAAACGATATGGTAAAAGTCAAAGAATATGGATATTACGAGCATACATGGTATAAATTGAAATAAACAGGCTTCCCATAAAGGAAATCTGATTAGCCACTACAAATTCCTGACAAGTCAGCTAAGCTTCTAAGTCAAAGCTCTTCTTATGTAATTTCAACTTGAAGATTTTCTCCCTAGCTTCTATTTTAAATTATTTTTAATTAACTTAACCAGCATTTTGCATCCTGCTATGAAAAGTCCGCCTAATAGTCTCAGAGGACTCTCCCAAGAGTGAAGAGTGCATTAAATCACACATTATCACATTAAAGAATATTCCAGCACACAGTCCAACAGTCTAAATCTTGGCAAATGCAATGGGGGAGGGAGGGGAGATGCAAGGACCAGAACAGGCAAAGTGATTCACAGTATCCAAAGCTGATTATTTTCAATTCACCCATCTGTAGGAAAAAAGTTCTACTGATTGTCTACTTCAACCCACATTTATCATAATGACATATATTTTACAATTTGTTGCTTCTATCCTGGATTCTACTGATTATGTATGAGACCCAGGACAAGTCACTTAAGTTCTTTGGACATCCCTTCTAGAAAGTGAGTCAACTGGACTAAGTTATTTCTAAAGATCCTTCTTGTTACAAGTAGCAAACATAGAAGCATTTAATTAAAAAGCTCTTTTAACCATGGAAAAGGAAATGGCAACCCACTCCAGTACTCTTGCCTGGAGAATCCCATGGATGGAGGAGCCTGGTGGGCTACAGTTCATGGACACGCATTGGACACGACTGAGCGACTTCCTTTTAACCATATGGATTCTAATAACTGTGCACAAAAAAGCAAATGCCTACCAAGTTTGATAGCACAATAAATTTTAAGATGCTTGACCCAAAAAAGAAAAAAATGACAATTAGATGAACCATGCTTACAAGATCCATTCTCTTTTAAAACAAAAAGTTGTTTAGCCCAAACTACCCTTCACGCGTGAGAAGATCAATCAAGTCAGTCTTTCAGAAGTTCACCATAAATAGGGAAATAGTTTTAAATCACATTTAAAACTATTTAAATTTAAATAGTTCTAAATTTACTTTCTAGTTTCTATAACAGAAATCACAAATCAGCTGCTTTGGAGCCATTTCCAGCCTGCAGGTGTGGTTGTTTGGTTTGGCCTGGGTAAAAATTGGATTTAATTAGCTGCCAACTTTTAAAAGGGAGTGATGATACATAAAAATCCATATTTCCAGTATCTCTTGAAATACTGGAAGATATTAAACCCAAGTGGCAACAGTGAGCTGGACTGAGAAGCACTGCCTCCTGGGCCCAGAGCTCTCCAGGGGTCCTCAGTCCCCACTGCCCCCTATCTTCCCACACCCATCCTGGTTCCTTCTGACAGCATGGGACATATGAACTTATATCCTTGTCTGTAACAATTTTCAAAATGCACAAATAAGATTTTTAATGCTTTCAGAGCAACAAAACTGTGCTTGGAGAAGAGTCACAGCCAAAGGGGAGAAGTTGTAAAGAGAGAGACCTTGCTCTCAACAAGAAAAACTTGCACAACTATCAATCTGAATGCTGATAAGCAGAATGGGCTACACTGCAGGCATTTAACCGCCTGAAAAAACGCAGAAGAAATCCTAGATCTGATGGGGAGTTCAGACTAGAGACACCCTAAATTTACTTTCAACTTTAACTTTTTATGCCTTCAGTTGGTAGTATACATAGCTCCTCACAACACAGTAATACGTGAACAGGTTTTATATCTTTACATATACACACATATATATGCATATGCATATTAACACACATATATATTTAATTTTGTTTGCAGGGGAAGACTTGATTTTATCCTCCTTCATGAAAAGACATTTTCTACTAACTTTCATAGAACATTCCATTTTTCTCACTGATTTTAATATACAAAGCTTTAAAATTAGGTTTCTATTAACTAAGCAGCCATATCGTACCAGAGTATTATTCAATTATTCTTCTGAAAAGATGATCAAGAATCCAAGGACAGAAGGATGAAGATGAAAGAATTCGAGAAAGAGTTTAGAGAAGTGTGGCCTGCAGGCAGTTTCTTCACTAGCATCTTTACCAACAAAACCACCCTAACCATGGCAGCTACATACAACTTTCTCCCTGCCCACTTGATCCAAAACTTTTTTCCTCCGATTTAGGAGATCTGTGTGTTTGAGATACAACCTTTTAAGAAGATTCTGAAGATTTTCTTTTGTAAAAAACTTAACTTTATATTACGTTCACAATTAAATTGATGCCTATTTAAAGGATGCAGCAAGTCAAAGTAAACTAATTTAAAAAACCAAACAAAAATGCTGCTGAAGCTGAGTCAATTTTCAGGTAAAACATAATCCAAGAATTTCCACCCTGATAATGTGTTACATGCAGTCCACAGTTTTCTTCAGAACATTCTAGAGGTTGGCTTCCTAAAAACATATCATGTGATACCTTACACCATTACATACGCACAGATGGATTAAGTATCACTGCAACTCCTACTGACTTTAAAACGTATATTTTTAAAGTTGGACATTGCAGATATCGTTAGCTCTAAGTCAATTGTTTTTCTAGTGTGTTTGAGCTTGATTTCTGACATAAGCATTTGTTAACACTACTGATTAACAGCTCAAGTGTGAACCTGAACAACCCATCAAGGAGCCCATATGACTACTGAGGACATGCCTAATGACAAGAAAACAATTGCCTTGGCAATATAATGTGCAGAACATGGGCTGCTTCTGGGAAAACATGTTTATCATTCTAGTTCTGATTTTCTCTATTTAGAAAAAGTGACTCACTGTTTAGAAGCAAAAAAGCAACGATAAACATAATTCAATTTAACAGCCTTTGAATGCCAGGACATTTTACTTTAGCCATGGATGTTTTCTGCTTTTACCTAATGTGGGTTCAACATTAACTTCTCTTCCACTTTTTACTGCTTTAACAAAAAGAATCCCAAGAAGCTCATGACATTATTCTTAAGGCTGGGGGGCTGAGAGGGTATCAGGCTTGAAGTTAAGATTTAAAAATAGATTTCTGAACCCTGGAAAATTATTTAGTTTACATGAGTCAGAACCCTTTAAAGCAGAGTCACACTAAGAGGAGGATACATAGGATTAAGACCCTTTCTCTCTGTCACCAACCTGAAGTATGTTACCTTCAAGAGAAGATCCTGTCTGACTTGTGTGTAAGCTTCTTATGGAAGTTTCCCAGGAACAGGAGCACTTTTTTTTTTTTACAGACTGTATTTGTTTATAACTTGGATGAACACAAAGAGCTAATTCATTCTTGGAAAACATTTCTTTTGAAGCCTGTTTATTTCAAAACAAAAACAGTTATTGAAAGCACATGCATGAGCCATTCCAAAGCAAGTGGTCACAGAAACCTGGGTTATCAAAGCTGCAGAGGAGCCCACAAGAAATAGAAAGATGAAGGGAGAGTGCAGGTTTCTAAAAAAGCAGCAGCAGTCCTGGATCTGCTGAAGACACAGAACTTAAGTGGCGGGGAAGCGCTTCGGAGCCCACACTGTTGGGTCTTAGGCCCTGAAATGCGTATGTTTAAAAAGAAGTGATCTTGTAGACATCCAGTTTCTCGGCAGCCAAAGAAGTGGGAGTGGAGAGATCAGCGGATCCCGCCCTCTTATCCGGTTGTTGATCTGAGGCTGCGATCCGGGAGAACTTGATTGAATAATGCTAGCTATGCAAAAGTTCACTACGACGAGGTAGGCTCAGTCCTTGCACCAATTCCCCACACACAGATTCCAAGCAGTAAATGGGCGAACACACTTTAAAATGCAGCAGTGAGAATGGAGCTTGCAGCTTGCAAGCGGCACTCACCCTGGGCTGGGGCGCCCAGCCGGCCACCGCCAGCCTCAGCCCCGCGCTGGGGCCCGGGAGCCAGGGCTTCGCCCGCGCCGGACATGGGCCGCTCCACTGAGCCCTCGCCGCGCCTCCGCCTAGCTCGCCGCCCTTCGGGGTCGATGTACCAGGGGCTGGGAGGTGTTGGGTGCAGGGAACTGAATGCTTCTGGCCAGGATTGGAAAAAAAAAAAAAAAAATGTTTTGAGAGAAGAGCACACCACCCCTGCGGGACATTCCCTCCCCCTCTGCTTCCCTTCCCCAAACCCCACCCCGGGGAAGTTTTGATTTGAAACCCGGGAGGAAAACTGTTACCCAGCAAGTTGACAGCAGTGAGTCCTAGCAGAGAGAAGGGGGGTACTCAAGGGGGAGGCGCTGGAAGGGAGATCGGATTTGAGAGCAGCTCGGGGAGGGGTTCAGACCCCTCCTCCTCCCGCCAAGAGCATCGCCACCTACCTCGGCATCCCCCCAACACACTCAAAGCCCTTTCCTCCTCCTCCTCCTCTTCCGCCTCGGAAAGTTAGCGAGGCTCCGGCAGGGGCCGCAGGTCGCGGTGGCTTGACGGCGCAGGCAGCCGCCTCTGGGTGTCCCTCCCAGCCTCCGTCCCGCTCAGCAGACACCTCAGTGGCGGCAACGGCAGCAGCCGCTCCTCTGGTTCCGTGCTCTCCGCCCCCTCTTTCCAGTCAGCTCAGCCTGGCCGGTTCCCCTCCGAGGGGACTCGTGCCCCTTTGCCTCTCTTTCCCCCTTCCGCCACTCCTGCACTCCAGAAACACTTCTCGCTCTGTGGCGCCTTTTCATCATATCCGGATCAGAGAGGCCTCGAACTCTTGGCTCTCTGCCCCGAGGCTGGGGGCGGTGCGACCCGGGCTCGGCCTCCGGGTGCCTCGAGCCCGGCTCTGTCTGGGTCAGGAGGCCAAAGCCCTACAGGGTTGGCGCTGGGCGGGGTGGGGCGGGAGTGTCCTCCCGGGGGAAGGAGGAAGTTGGCTATTCCCTGGCTGCCTGAGTGCCCCCCACTCAGAGAGTCACCCCATCCCTCTCCCCACTCCTGCCCCAGACCCACTGACATTATGGGAATGCCTTGAAGGAAGTAGAAGCCTTCAGGGTGGACAGTGCAAAATGAAAAAGTATCACTTTCCTGACAGAATACAGAAAGCAGTTTTGAAACCCTGACCCCTAGCTGAGCGGTTAATCTCTTCATCTCTGGCTCTAAAGAAGTCTTTATTCTGTTTTTCAGTTCTTTGTTTATGTTGATCAAACAGGATCCCAGACAGGAAAAACCTGTTGCAGCTGCGTGAAGACTCAAGAGGCATCCAGGAAAAGGGTGACACCCTTGAGGATGCTCTGGCCCTGGTCTCAAGCCCCGGCTATATCAGGGCAAGTTATCTCCTCCACAGATGACTTCTGTGGGGAGATAAACTTGTGGTCAGAAGTAAAAAGCTGACAACTCTCCATTTATAAAGGAGATGTTCTGATTGCAGTTTAATCTGATGAGCCAAGAATAACATCTATAAAATAATTTGTAGATACAGTGTACTTCAGATAACTTTTGCTCTTTATTCATTGAGAGTGAAATGTAAAATTTGTAGAAAGCTAGAATAAACTCATCCCCTGACTCTTTAGGACAAGAGTAATTTACAGTAATGTTATCAAAATTGGAGAAGATGCACGTTGGACACATCTTCCTTCTAGGGGTAGCAATAATATCCCAGGAATTTCATTTCTTCAAGAAACCAACTGGAATTGGTTCCAGCTGATTAAGAAAACTGTATTTCTTCCCTATAAACAGTATAGCCAAACTTACTTTCAGTTAAACCTGAAAAACTGTCTTTGAAATTTCTGATGACAGTTATTGAAATCATATTCTGCCCCAAAAGGCAGATGACATTCTGCCCAATAACCTATGACTAATAAATGCTTTTTTTTTTAATTATTATTTTTAAGTTTAGAGATTTCAGGAATGGTGTGTGTAAAAGTGCCTTGACTCTCTGAAAAGTTGTCTGGAGGCCTGGACTGTTTGAAATCCACTTAATGAAAACAAATCAGTTCTGAGGGCAACTGCATTACCATTAGAGCGCAAACACTGAGGAAGCTTGGTATCTAGATTCTATTCTATCACTATTTTATATGTTTCTCTGCCTTTTAAAGAATACCCTCATTTAGGTGTTACACTCCATGAATACTTACGAAATTATAGCACGCTTCTAGAAAGTCATAGTCAGTGATAAATATTTGTTAATTTCACACAGTTCCTAATGTTGCATACATGGTATGCAATTGAATTGAATTTAAACACCTTACTCTTTAATGGGAAAGAAATTCAAATAAAAATGTTAGGAACAAAGGAGACTCTGTGTGGTAGAATCCCCAAAGCAGCCAAATACTATATCTTACCCAGTAAGACTTTGAGTAAGTCAGTCAATCTCTCTCTGTCTTGGTTGCCTCATAAATGAGAATAATAAGAGTACCTCTTCATAGGTCCCATAAGGACTAAATCAGATAATTTTCAGGAGACTATCAGATATGAGGAAAATACTCAAAATATTAACTATTATTATTAGCAGAAGCATGTTAATGAGTAATGTTGAACTTGGCATAATGGTGTCACAGGGGCCACATCTAAATAACAGGTAACCATGCCTGGTATACATGTGCAGTCTAGACACAAGCTATTTCAAAGACTTCTTACATCAGCCCTTTCAGTACCTTGCCAGGCTTACACTGCTAGGATTTACAGTTCAAGTCTAACTGAAAGTCTATCCTATGTCTTTAGGTAAACTCAGGTCTTCCTCCATAAGCCTTGTATTTGACACCCAGGAACTGAGTGTGGACTCCTCAGTGTTCATCAGACTGTCCACTTACCCAGTCCCTTGCTCTATTTGTTCATTCATTTGTCTCAATACTTAGCTTAGTTCCTAATGAGCACTATAGTGCCCTTATCCTCTCATTCAGTAATATGTATTGGTGGGGGGTGGGGGGTACTGTCATGGATAATCAATGTGGCCACTGCCTTCAATGAAGCTCACAGTCTAGAAGGAAATATGGATATATAACCACTTAATAATAGCTGCCGATTGGGACAACAAGAAGTTCTGGAATACCATGGTAGTACTTCTTTGCAGGGCAATACAGTCTAGTTTAGGATCAGGAAAATGTTTCTGGAAAAGGTATGTCTCTGCTGCTACCAGAAGAAACCAACAAGAGAAACGATTGCTCCAGGCAGTGTGTATGGATATGCAGAGGTCCGAGGACAGCCTAGCTTCACTGAAAACCTGAAAGAAGTTCAATGGAAGAGGATAACCCAATGCAAGGGAGAGAAATGGGGGATGGAGCTGAAGAGAACAGAGGTCTTAATCAACTTTGAAAAAGGAGGACATACTTTCCAAATTTCTATTTATAAAAGCCACTCTGGAATAATAAGTAAAATGATTTGGAGGCACTGAGATTGTGGCTCAGAAGTCCAAGTAAGATACGAGGGATGATGATAACAGTAGGAATGGAGCCCAAAAAGGCTGAGATAAAGGATACAGAAACTAAAGGAATCAAGAGCAACTTGCAGTTTTCTGCATCTTGGTGGATGGGGGACAATATTACCTACAGAGATGGAAACATTCGGGAGAAGCGTGTTTGGAGGAAAAGCTGCTATATTAGTCATGTAGATGATGTAGTGTCTGAGAAACCTGTGAAATGGCTAATTGGAACCATGCAGTAGGTTGCTGGATAGGTGTCTGGAATACAAGCACACAGATGGTACTTTACCAGCAAGAAGGTCGTAAGCACCCAAGGTAAGCATGCTGTGTAAGAACAGAAGGCCTACACCACAGCTAAGCCCTGAAGCTCAATCCAAATGGGTCCTTACTAACCTCTCCCCCATTCTCCACCTTCCCAATGCCACAAGACTGTTACCTGATGAGCTTTGAGAATCATCATTTTATTTAGTACTATTACTGCCTGTGCCCCTCCACCAGCCCAAATGCCTCAGGGAGTATCACATAATGTCTTTATTAAAGAGATTTTATCATGTCTCATACTATGGTCATGGGCTTCTCAGGTGGTGCTAGTGGTAAAGAACCTGCCTGCCAATGCAGGAGATTTAAGAGACATGGGTTGGGAAGATCCCCTGGAGGAGGGCATGGCAATTCACTCCAGTATTCTTGCCTGGAGGGTCCCATGGGCAAAAGAGCCTAGTGGGCTACAGTCCAGAAGGTCACACAGTGTCAGACATGGCTGAAGCAGCTTAGCACACACGTACACACACACTATAGTCATCCTGATACATCCCGGTTCCCTGGGGACTGACCTTCCACTGGAACTAAATACCCTAGCCTTGACTCAAAGCCACTGAAATTCCAATGTGCCTTACAACCATTGTGCATTCCAGTGGTGCCTTACAACCATTCCTGCCTAGTGATGTACACACTCATGATGATGTGATGATATGTAAACACATTGTGAAAGATATCTGACATGAGCTAAGCGAATGAAATGAACTAATTAAAAGAGTTTATAAAGCATACTAAGGGACTGCCCAAGCTTCATCGCCCATTTAACATTCAGACATTTCTTGTGCAACTATTATATTCTAGGCAACAAGTTAGGTTCTGGAGATTTTTTTTTAATGTTATTTAATGTCTTGAAAAGCTTTATTACTTCAATTACTTTTCAACTGGCTAGAGACCTATCTGCCTAGCAAAGTCAATGCTTTTACATAGCTACCTTAGCCAAAGGTCTACAACTGGATGTGCAGTTGTGCTTCCCAGGGGGTACACAAGACAATTCTCTGGAATGTGAGGAGGAAACAGTAGAATGAGAACTCATATTTGCTCTTATGTCATCATTTGTAATTTCAATTCTCAAGTATGTTTTAAAGCTTATATATGTATTAGTACAGAAGTATGTATAATTTATAAATAAATATAAATTAGGGGTTTATGCTTAAAAGTATTTTATTGTGTATGTGTGCTTACTTGTTTAGTTGTGTCCAACTCTTTGTTACCCTAAGGACTGTTGCCTGCAAGCCTCCTCTGTCCGTGGGAATTTACAGGTAAGAATACTGGAGTAGGTTGCCATAGCCTACTCCAGGGCATCTTCCTAAACCAGGAGTTGAACCCTGGTCTCCTGCTTGGCTGCTTGGCAGGCAAATTCTTTACCACTGCACCACATTTTTACTTGATTTAAAAATGATTTGTACATTCAACAGTACATTCACCCAAATTGTACCAAGGTTAATTTTCTCTAGAAAACATATATAACTACCTCATTTAGGTAGAAGCATGACCTCAGTAATCCCCAAACCCAGGACAGAGAAACCAGAAATTAACCCCGAGTCTCTTAGTACCTCAAGTAACCTCCATGACCTTCACATAGTGCCAACACAACGGCCACTGTCTTTCTCAAATTCTATTATTATTTTTTGTGTGTGTGCACACATACTTTTCAACAAACTTTATTTTCTATTGTTTTACCTCACAGAAAATTTAGAGCACAGGGGCTTTGAGAAAAAGAGCTTAGCTCAGGGAGCTATTAGGTCAGAAAAAGTGACAGCACAAGAAATGACAGCTGACAGACAGGGAAGATACAGGGAAATAAATACGTCATAACAACGCCTTTGTGAATTCAGCTCAGTGAAACAGGGACGGCTCCTAATGAGGGCCTGAGTCATTAAGGAAAGCTTCAGTTACCTTAGTGCTGCATTCTGCTTTTTAAGGAGGCAGGTCAGTATTTTTACGTTTTAGGAAAAATTCCACCGAAAAAAAATTTCACATAAAAAAAAATGTTGCTACTTGAAAGAATAACTTTCACAGAATTACATTTTTTTTAAGCTGCCAGGGAAATGAGCAATCATGATTCTAGGCCAATTTGTTGTAACTGTATTTCTCCATCTCCAGGTGCTCTGTTTGAAGAGGAGAGGTCAAGTGGACAGGTTTCTGGAATCCCATCGTTACTTCAAATAGAGTACCTTCCCCCTGCCACTCCCCCAGAACACATGGGTTCTTCCCTTAAATTTTTAAAACTTTAAAACTACCCACATTTGAAACATTTGAACATCTGAAAACTACCCACACGCCCAACTCCTTCATTTAACATATAAATAAATATAAAGACATAAAGTTCAGGATTTCCCTGCTAGTCCAGTGGTTAACACACAGTGCTTCCAACGTAAGCACAGATTCAATTTGCTGCTTGGGGAACTAAGATCCCACATGCCAGGTGGCCAAAAAATAGAAAGAAAGAAAGAAAGAAAGAAAAAAGACATAAAGTTCATTAAGTTCAACAAACATATACCGAGAGTTTACTATACGTCAAATTATATGCTGGGCATCAGAATTTCAAAGACAGAAGAAAGACCCAAAGCTCAGAATGTGTAAGGGAAGAGACAGGGGCAGGGAGCAGAGTGGGAGAGGCAGAAAATCAGTAATTTACTGCACAGCAGGAACCTGGGAGCAGCACCTAACTTATTGGGCGTGGGTGGGGAGAGCCAGGGGTTGTTCCAGAAAGATGATACCAAGCTGAGTACTGCTGATGAGTAAAAGTCTGCCTGTCAAATAGCTTAGGGAATTCCAGACTAAAGAGAGAACGCCCACAAGGCACAGAAATGTGAAAGCCCCAGAGAGGTTAAAAATTACTCAGCTTCTAAACACCCAGGCTTCTTGCTCTGATTGATTATTTGGATAAGCTGTGTAAATGAATCCATCACTTCTAAGTGATGGCGAAGCTACGGCATATCTGATCTTCTATTCAGGAGTTCCAAAGGTTTTCTGTAGTAAATGTGTGACCAAAGGACGTGGCACAGAATCTCCTGCTGCTGAATTAGCTTGACTTGTCCTTCCCTCTGAGCTCTCAGTTAGTGTCCCTTTCAGTTATCGGACTCCTCTGGCCTGGGGCATTGGCCTTCGGGTATTTCCTTGCTGTCAGGGTACTTTCCAGCTTGCTTTCTGAAGGACTGGACCAAGAGGTTCAGGGAGACGGTGACATATGTCACATAAGAACAAGTGGAGTGAAGGCGAGATGAAGATGTGTTTTTTATCATATGCTGCAGACAATAAGGTGCATAGACAGTGAACCTGGATGTACCAGATATTGTGGAAAAGTAGTAAACACAAGAGGCCCCCGAAAATGATAACAGGTATGCTAAAACTGCAATTAGGGATAACTTCAGCATGACGACTCTGACAAAGATATGTGAAATAATGGAGAAGATGAGGATTTCTTTTTGCCACCACAGCCCCTACATTCATTTATAGCCTCAGGTAAAGAGAGGAACTTTTGACTCTGGGATTTAAATCAATGCCTATATTTCTCCAAATTTGCTATTAAGAAATAGACACTAAATAAAAAATGCAGGATTGCAGATCAATTATATTTTCCATTCACTCCTTGGACCTTTAATTCACTTTGGGAAAAAGGCAAAGTTTTGCTGAGTATTCTTGCACCTCCAATTATTGTTTTCTCTCCCAGTGTGAACAGTCCTTCCTCCTCAGGCACTTGGATTCTCTTGTTACCCCAGGTTTCCAGCCTTAAACACAAAGATAATAATAACTCATAGTCATCCTAATTTAGGAGCAGCAAGCTTGTTTCCATGTTTACGATCCCTCTGAAATGTATCCAGGCCCACAAGGGGAACTGGGTTATTTGTGGCCATGTTATTTAGGTGGCAAAGAGTTGGAGTCCCCCTGGGCAGTCATCCCTAGGAGAACAGGAAGTTTACAGAGTGAATGCAGAGCACGAGTTATTAGAAGAAACAGGTATATACGCACATGTTAGCAACTAAAGGGATCTTTAAGACATCGTATTTAGCAAAAAAAGTAAGAAAGTAACTTTAGTGTGGCACCAATTAATAATTAAAAGTACGTATACACAGAACAGGGGCTTCCCCAGTGGCTCAGCGGTAAAGAATATGCCTGCAATGCAGGAGATCTGGGTTTGATCCCTGGGTCGGGAATATTCCCTGGAGGAGGGCATGGCAACCCACTCCAGTATTCTTGCCTGGAGAATCCCATGGTCAGAGGAGACTGATGGGCTACAGTCCATGGGGCTGTGGAATGCTGGACACAACTTAGCAACTGAACATGCACACACAAAACAATAGAGCACAGTTTATAACAATACATCCAAGAATAAAGATTTACATAAACCTCTTAAAATGGTAATGAGGGGAAGGAAAGGAGTGAAGACTAGGAATCAGAGAGAACACATAAATATAGACAGACAAGCACACACACAAGAAAGGGGACTTGCACAGACCATGATAATGTGCCATATACTAAGGTGCTGACAAACTCAATTCCTTGCTCAAGAGGTCCAAATCCATGACAACTATTACTGCCAATAATTGACAAATAAATGAATTATAAATAAATGGCAGTAATAATAATCTACTAAACAAAAATTCAAGCAAATCTCATTATTAGGCAATGTAATAAAATAACAAGAAATGACCATGTTCTAGGGTATATATTGAAAGAGGTGTCTTACATACATCACTAAAATCACTACAGAGACAATTACCTAATTTATCTGTGTTAAAAGTCAGCAACACCAGAACACTTTGGCTACAACAGCCCACTTATATGAAGCCATGTTTTCTTACTCGTTCTCGTAAAGACTGCTATAGTCTGCTAGTACAGGCCCTAAAAAGATATGTCTACATTCTACTTTCCAGAGCCTGTGCATGATACATCATTTGGTTAAAGGGTCTTTGTAGACACAATTAAGTATTCTGCAATTAAGAGATCATCCTGGATCATCAGTGTTGGCTCTCATGGCAACAGCAAGTGTGATATTCACTTTTAGGTGTCAACTTGACTAAGCCAAAGGATGCCCACATTACTTGAGCTTCCCAGTTGGCACCAGTGGTAAAGAACCCACCTGCCAATGCAGGAGACCTAAGAGATGTGCATTTGATCCCCCGATCAGGAAGATTCCCTGGAGGAGGGCATGGCAACACATTCCAGTATTTTTGGCTGGGAAATCCCATGGACAGAAGAGCCTGGTGGGCTACAGTCTACAGGGTCACAAAGAGTCAGACATGACTGAAGTCGGAAAGAAGTAGGACACAGACGCGTGCACATGTCTGTGACAGTGTTTCTGGAAGAGATGAGCATTTGAATTAGTGGACTGATTAAAGCGGATGAGCTTCGGCAATGTGGACAGTCACCATCTGATTAAAGTGGATGAGCTTCCCCAATGGGGACAGTCACCATCTGAGCCTTTCAGGGCCTAAATAGAACAAAAAGGCAGAGGAAGGTTGGATTTGTGCCCCGCCCAAATCTTCTGTCACACTCGGCACTTCAAGTTCTCAAGATTTCTGTCTCAAATTAGAGATCTGTGCCCTTGGCTCTCTGGCTCTCAAGCCTTCAAAATACACCACACGCTTTCCTGGTTCTCCATCATGCAAATGATAGATCCTGGGACTTCTCAGCCTCCATCCAGTACTTTGCAATAAGTCATATATATCTCCTATTGGTTCTGCTTTTTTTTTTTTTTTAGGAGACTTCTATCTAATATAGCAAGTGTCCTTAGATGCACGGGTAAGAGAAGGCACTACGAAGACGGGTGCAGGGATAGGAGGAAGGTGGACACAAGCTAAGAAAGCTGGTAATTTCCAGATACTGAAAGAGTCATGGCCCACATGCTCACCCTGAGCCTCCAGAAGAAGTGCAGCCCTACTGGACTCTGAATCTATGAGAATAAACGTTTATTGTTTTAAGTCACCAAATCTGGGATGTTTTGTTACAGCAGCCACAGGAAACTAGTAAACTTGTCTTCAGGAAAAGTGAAATTGAAGCTCTCTAGACCCAGTGTGCTACTAATTATCTGATGTTTGCCGTTCTCTCACTATCAAAGGGAAAAGCAATCTACTCTAAATTCCTGAAAGGAATCAGCCCTGTTACCAAAAACCTTTTCCGGGGTGATGTATGTCCACTTCAGTACCTCTACAGGTATAGCCCATCTCTTAGCATTGATTATAATGACTATCATATACCAAGTCCTTCAAAATTCATACATTCTTTACCATTCATCTATCAATTTTATCCTAGGGGTACTCTGTATAGTATGTATTGATTATATTATAATTACTACTCTATAAAAATAAGGAAACACTGTTAGCAGTTCAATGAAGAATGATTAAGTGTCGATAGTAAGTTGAAAAGCTCAGGCTGTAATTGAAATCTGCATGTAATTATCATCAGATAAGTATTGAATATAAACTCAACCCCAAGTCTCCCGATAGGTCCTGGCAGCATTTCTTGTTGGATCAACTATAAATGTCAAATATTCTACTAAACACTGAAATAAAATGAAAGTAAAACACATGTGTCCTAGTCTTCACAAAGTTTTAGTCTAGGGACTGGGAGACATTAGTCAAACGAACACACATATAAGTATCTAAGTACAAATAATGGTTTAGTGAAGAACAACAGAATGCTGTGAGTATGTAAGAAGGGCACAGAATTAAAGACCTTTGCCCTGCTCTAAAAGAATTTAAAAACAGCGAAAGGGAAAGAATCAAGAGAAGATTAAAATATAACTGGATTCATACTATGAAGTGGGAATTGGGCCCCATGACAGGACACATGAGGCAGAACCAAACCCAATCTAAGAATCTGAAAATGAAGTGGGTTTGGAGAAGAGTCTTGATGAGGTTAACCACAGAGAGAAAAGTGGGGCGAAAAGAGAAAGGAAGTAGCAAGTGCAGAGATACAGGAGAAGCTGAAGTGGGCATTCAGAGAACTTCAAACCTTATATCTGTTCTTTTTTTTTATATATATATATTTTAAAAAAAGATTTATTACAAGTGAAGATCAGGTGCCACTACCTTATATTTGTTCTATTGTATTTCTTATAACATGTATGTCTATTAAAAAAAATAGGATCTCATTTATACATTCCAGAAACTTTTAATTCATCTCAGAATTCTATTAGAGGGTTTCTAGACTAAGTGTTCTCCTCTCTAAAAATGACACTCTTTATTAAATTTTCCTAGGTGATCAAACAAAAACCCATTTTAAATATATTGAAGTCACATGGTATTGGCTCTGTGAGAAACCCACCTGACATGTACAGCACAGGGAGCTCCACTCGATGCTATATAATAGCCTGCATCAGAAAAAAATCTAAAAAAGTCAATATATGTATAATTGATTCACACTTCTGCATGCCTGAAACACAACGTATAAATCAACTATATCTTAATAAATTAAAAAAAAATACACCTGACAGCTACACACACAAAAGAATATGCTTAGAAGCCTCACTTTCATTTACACCAAAAACTGCACTGTGAATGCCACCAATAATAGAAAAATATTGCCCCATAGTGTTACTGGGACATGACACTGAATGGAGTCCTTTGGTGTCTCCTGTCTCTATCTTAGAGTCTTTACTTCTTAGACTCTGAAGAGTTATCTCTTGGGTCTCTCCATAATCAAGAAAGTGGTACTTGGAAATCCCACTAAGCCACTTTTTTAAACAAACAAACAAAAAATGGTATTTATAAAAGATATGATTAAAAAATTATTTCAAAATAAAAGGAAATCTCTGAATCCTATAAAATCAAGGCCAAGATAAGAAAGATGAGGCTGAAAAAAGCCATCACAAATGGAAATAATGACACTTAAAATTGCTGGCATAACATTACAATATTTCATTTAGCCTGCATTGAGTCACAGAGTGCTCTTTCCTTAGATATTAGTTGATGGATATTGTGATCATTTAGCATTACAGACACTAAGCTTTTTTCATACAAAGATGTGAATATCTTCAACTAGGAAGAAGCAACTTCTTAGGACGATTTTTTCTTTTCTTATAAATAAATCCTTGAAGAGACTCTAGGATTTTCTCAGCATCACTATTTAAGAACCATTAAAAATCAAAAAATTAAACAGAACAACAACACAAAAAACTAAGCATAATCCCCAAAGTAAGCAAAACTACTTAAAAAAAAAAAACTAAGCTGTAAGAATTATTTTATTTTATTCTTTGTACTGTTCAGTTGCTCAGTTCAGTTCAGTCGCTCAGTCGTGTCCAACTCTATGCGACCCCATGAATCGCAGCACACCAGGCCTCCCTGTCCATCACCAACTCCTGGAGTTCACTCAGACTNACCAGCTTGAACATCAGGAAGTTCACGGTTCATGTATTACTGAAGCCTGGGTTGGAGAATTTTGAGCATTACTTTACTAGCGTGTGAGATGAGTGCAACTGTGTGGTAGTTTGAGCATTCTTTGGCATTGCCTTTCTTTGGGATTGAAATGAAAACTGACCTTTTCCAACCTGTTCAGTTGCTCAGTCATGTTCAACTCTTTGTGACCCCGTGGTCTGCAGCACGTGAGGCTTTTCTATCCCTCACCATCTCCCAGAGTTTGCTCAAACTCACATCTATTGTTGTCAGTGATGCCATCCAAACATCTTATTCTCTATTGCCCCCGTCTTCTCCTTCCATCAATCTTTCCCAGCATGTGGGTCTTTTCCAGTGACTTGGCTTTTCACATCACCTAGCCAAAGTACTAGAGCTTCAGATTCAGCATCAATCCTTCCAATGAATATTCAGGATTAATTTCCATTAGGACTGACTGGTTTGATCTCCTAGCTGCCCAAGGGATTTTCAATGAGTGTTCTTCAGCAACACAGTTTGAAAGCATACATTCTTTGGTGCTCAGCCTTCTTCATTGTCTACCTCTCACATTCATACATGACTATTGGGAAAAACCATAGCTTTGACTATATGAACCTTTGTCGGAAAAGTGATGTCTCTACTTTTTAATACACTGTCTAGATTTGTTGTAGCTTTTCTTCCAAGGAGCAAGTGTTTTTTNCTTTGGTGCTCAGCCTTCTTCATTGTCTACCTCTCACATTCATACATGACTATTGGGAAAAACCATAGCTTTGACTATATGAACCTTTGTCGGAAAAGTGATGTCTCTACTTTTTAATACACTGTCTAGATTTGTTGTAGCTTTTCTTCCAAGGAGCAAGTGTTTTTTTTTTAATTTCATGGCTGCAGTCACCATCTGCAGTGATTTTGGAGCCCAAGAAAATAAAGTCTGTTACTGTTTCCACTTTTTCCGCATCTATTTGCCCTGAAGTGATGGGACCAAATACCATGATCTTAGTTTTTTGAATGTTGAGTTTTAAGCCAGCTTTTTCACTCTCCTCTTTCACCTTCATCAACAGGCTCTTTAGTTTCCCTTGCTTTCTGCCATTAGAGTGGTATCATTTGCATATCTGAGGTTGTTGATATTTCTCCTGGCAATCTTGATTACAGCTTGTGATTCATCCAGCCTGGTATTTTTGCATTATGTACTCTGCATATAAGCTAAATAAGCAGAGTGACATTATACAGTTTCACATACTCCTTTCCCAATTTTGAACCAGCCCATTGTTTCATATCCACTTCTAACTGTTGCTTCTTAACCTGCATAAAGGTTTTTCAGGAGACAGGTATGGTGGTCTGGTATTCCCATCTCTAAGAATTTTCCACGGTTTGTTGTGATCCACACAGTCAAAGGCTTTTAGTATACTCTACAAAGCAGAAGTAGATGTTTTTCTGGAATTTCCTCAGATTATAATTCTGATGTTTAGTTCAGCATAAAGAAACTAAGTCACTCCCTTCTTTGACCCTGCTAAAGTCATGCTTTCCATGACTGAAAGGTCCTTAAGTCAAGAAGTCACCTCTGTTCCCCAGTCCCTCACCCTAATCAGGATAGACAATGGAACAAGGAGGAAAGAGACTTTTGATTAGAGAATTTGAAACCATAATCCAAGAGAAAGATGAAAACTAAAGTAAAACAATCAGTAGTTTGAAATATTTCCCTAGTGGCCTTTGACCCAGGGCAACAGATACATTAAAAAATGCATATTTTAAGAAAGACGGAATGTTTAACTTCATTCTTTTCATTTGTTAAAATTTCTCCTAAAAGTGATAACCTCAATAAGAATCTTGCTGCCAGAATTATGTATGATACAGAAATTTGATTCAAATATATCAATAAAATTTTTTATATATCTTGTGCACGTAGTTTAGTATATTTAGTAGCAGATGGTAATTGCATAATACTGAATAAAAGAGATTTTTTTCTGATACTAGCAATATTTTCAAATAATTTTTTTTCCCTAGCTATTTTAGTGAATGAAAATAGTGGTATGCTTAATACATTTTTAAAAATCATTGTTTTAGCCATTTTAAAGTCTAATAATTATTTTTGATAATTTAAGATGAGTTCTATCATTAAAATATCAAGCCAATAAGTAATCAGTTGTTTAAACAATATGTTATAGTTACCATATTATAAAAAGTATTATACCAGGCCCAAATTCATATTTCTGAAAATGATCAGTTGACTAGGAAACTGAATCAAAATAATTTAAACCATATTCCATTTAATAGTTTACAAAGTGTAATAAAAATTCAATAATTTATAACTTTGAAAGCTTACTTCATTACTTGTCAATGTTTATATTATGCCTTTAGAACTATATATTATGAAAGTATATTTACAGATTATTATATTTTATGTTTAACATCACATGAATTTCTCAATATTATTAAATAATATTACATGCATACTGAAGACCAGAAAATACAACTTTCTATAAAATAGTACCTTACACTTAGTACCTCCTATACTAGACACATTAGTAAATATCTTGGCAAGGAGCAATCTAAGATGACCTTCAGTGATCCTCACCTTCTATGTAGTCCCTTTCCTTGAATGTGGCCTGGACCTAGTGATTTGCTTGCAATCAGCAGAATAAGGCAAAAGTGATGCTATACCCCTTCCATGATGAGGTTGCAAAGCCTGAAAATTCCATCTTGCTAGAATTTCTCCCTCTTTCTCTCTCAGTATTTTTCTCTCCCTACTATGACAAGCAACTGAAAGTGGTGCCCAGCCAGCAGCCCTTGAACATCTGAATTCTGTTAAAAATGATGAGTGACCTTAGAAGTAGTTCTGCCCCCTGTTAAGCCTTCAGATGAGCCTATAGCCCAAACTGACACTGTGATTTCACCCAGTGAGAGACTCTGAAGCAGAGAACCCAGCTAAGCCGTGCCTAGATTCATTCCCCACACAAACCATGAGATAATAAACGGATGTTGTTTTAAGCCAATACATTTTGGGCTAATTTGTAATGAAGCAGTAGAGAACACGATAATTTAACATGTTTGTTTTTTCCCTAAACCTGCAGAGTACAAAAGAACACTATTTAGAACTACAAAGAAAGAGCTTACCATATGACCCAGCAATACCACATCCAGGCATAGACTCTCAGGAAACCAAAACTGAAAGACACATGCACCTCAGTGTTCATTGCAGCACTATTTAAATAGCTAGGACTTCCCAGTGGGGCTAGTGCTAAAGAACCCACCTGCCAATGCAGGAGACATGAGACCTGGGTCTGCTCCCTGAGTTGAGAAGATTCCCTGGAGGAGGGCACGGCAATTCTCTCCAGTATTCTTGCCTGGAGAATCCCATGGACAAAGGAGCCTGGCAGGCTACGGTCTACAGGGTCACAGAGAGTTGGATATGACTGAAGTGACTTAGCAAGCATGCATAGGACATGGAAGCAACCTAGATGTCCTTAAACAGCTGAATTGGATAAAGAAACTGTGTACATACAATGGGATACTGCTCAGCCAGGAAAAGTAATGCATTTGAGTTAGTTCTAATGAGGTGTATGAACCTAGAGCCTATTATACAAACATACAGAAAAGCAAATATTGTATATTAATGCATATATATGGAATCTAGACAGATGGTACTGATGAATATATATGCTGGACAGAAATGAAGACACAGACACAGAGAACAGACTTACAGACAAGGGCAGGGGAGAGGAAGGAGTGAGATGAATGGAGAGAGTGAGATGCATGGAAGCATATTCACTAACATATGTAAAATAGACAGGAATGGAAATTTGCTGTATGACTCAGGGAACTCAGATTGGGGCTCTGTGATAACCTTTATGGGTGGGAAAGGGTGGGAGGAAGGTTCAAGAGGGAAGGGACATACATACACCTATGATTAATTCATGTTGATGTATAACAGAAATCAAGCCACTACGGTAAAGCAGTCATCAATTTAAAAAATAAATATAATTTTAAAATTATAAATAAAGTAAAATACAATGTAATGCAGGCAAAAAAAAAAAAAAAAAAAGAGTTTATGCCTTGGCAACTGCCTTAGTGTCCAGCACTTAAACTGATGTTTCAGGACAATTGTTTGCTTCTCAGCCCAAATAAACACAAGAGTTGTTCTTCAGCCAAAGGGTAAATGTGTGCCTAATCTGTAGTGTCTGAATTTTTTCTATCATATCTATGGGTAAATAAGTGAATTATTCTACCTCGCTAAAGCATCAGATATTTTCATATTTTAAATATACATTATGTAATAAAGTGTACAGATTATACATGCTTAGTTTGATATATGTATGTGTGTATATGTAATATATATGTGTCACCCAAAACAAAATATAAAATATTTTAACCATCTAAGACTTCCAACCTTTTTCTATTTATTATTCTTAACTGATTGCTACCCACCTCAACCACTATCTAATTTCTATTGAGATGAATTAGTTTTGCCTTAGTCTAGATTTCATCATAATGGATTCAAATGCTGTCTATGCTGTTTTGTCTGAGATATCTTAGCTTAACATTATAATTTTAATAGCTATCTACATTATTGCATGTCAGTGGTTTCTTCCTTATAATTACCATGCATTATTTCATTTATGTGGATATACTACGCTTATGTATCCACTTACCCAGTGATGGACATTTGGGTTATTTGAAGCTTTGCTTGTTATTAATAAATCTACTATGAACAGTTGAATACAAGTCTATGTGTACATTTATTTATCGGGTAAATACATGGAAGTGAGATTTCTGGATAAGCATATAACTAACTTTATGAAAAACTGCCAAAGAGTATTTCAAAGAACTTATATTATTGAACAATCCCACAAGCAATACAGAAGCATTCCAGTTGCTCAACATGCTTACTAATATTTCATGTTGTATTTTAAACTGCTGTTGTCGGTAAAAATGTTATCTCATTGTGATATTAATTTGAATTTCTCTGTTCACTAATAAGGTTAAAAGTTTTCAAACATTTATTAACCATTTATATATCTTGCCCATTTTTATACTGAGTTGCATGAATTTTTGTTAATTGTGTATGTATGTCTGGGTACTTGTATTCTGGGTACGAATCCCATTAGATATATTTGCTGTAATTATTTTCCCCCAGACAGTAATTTGTCTGTTCATCTTCCTTTTTAAAGAATAATTCTATTCATTCATTTTTGGTTGTGCTGTATCTTTGTTGGTGTGCAACCTTTCTACTTGCAGAGAGTGGGGGCTACTCTCTACTTGTGGTGCTCCGGGATTCTAATTGTGGTGACTTTTCTTACTGTAGACAAGCCCTAGCGTGTGTGGACTTCAGTAGTTGTGGCACATGGGCTCAGCAGTTGCAGCTCCTAGGCTCTAGAGCACAGTTTCAATAGTTGGGGTGCTTCGACATGGTTGCTCCCCAGCATGTGGGTTCTCCCTGGTTCAGGGATTGAACCCATGTCTCCTGCATTGGCATGTAGACTATTTCCCACTCAGCCACCAGGGAAGCCCTGTTCATATTCTTAATGGAGTCTTTTGATAGAGCCAAAATGTTAAATCTTAGTAATGTTCAATTTATTTTTAAAGTCTTATGGTTTGTGTTTATTGTGACCCGTTCAAGAAATCTTTGCCTACTTTGAGGTTACAAAGGAGGATTTCTAAATTTTAAGAAGTTTCATGGCTCTGAGTTTTAAATTTAGGTTTATGATCTATCTCAAATTGTTCTGTGTATAGAGAGAGAGGGACCTATTTCACTTTTTTCATATTGATATCCAGTTGTTCCAATGCAATTTGCTGAAAATACTCTCCTTTTCATGTTCGACTAATTTGCCAGTTTCATTAAAAATCAAATGACCATAAATCTTTTGGTCTCTTTCTGGGCTCTCTATTCTGTCCCTTCAACTTGTTTTCCTGATGTTACCTGGATACTACACTATAGCTGTAGTTTATCTTCAGTCTAGAAATTATATGGCACAAGTCTTCCAACACTGCTCTTTTTAAAAATTGGTTTGATTTTAAGTTCACTATAGTTCGATGCATGATACAGGATGCTCAGAGCTGGTGCACTGGGATGACCCAGAGGGATGGGATGGGATGGGGAGGGTCGTGGGAGGGGGGTTCAGGATGGGGAACACATGTACACCCGTGGCAGATTCATGTCAATGTATGGCAAAACCACTGCTGCTGCTAAGTCGCTTCAGTCGTGTCTGACTCTGTGTGACCCCATAGATGACAGCCCACCAGGCTCCGCTGTCCCTGGGATTCTCCAGGCAAGAACACTGGAGTGGGTTGCCATTTCCTTCTCCAATGCATGAAAATGAAAAGTAAAAGTGAGGTCACTCAGTCATGTAGCAAAGTAATTAACCTCCAATTAAAATGAATTTATATTTAAAAAATAATAAATTCACTATATACATCTTAGAATAATTTGTCATATCTTGAAAATAGCCTTCTGAAATTTCTGAAAAGATTTCATTGAATCTATATACTAAACACAGGGAAAATAAACATCATAACAATATTGAGATTCTCAATAATAATGTTATCTCTCTCCATCTTGCTTTTTTCTTTAATATCAGTCATGTTTATAGTTTGAATCTAAAGGTTTTAGACATGTTTTGTTAGATTTATTTCTAAGTATTTCTGTGAAAAACTATGATGTTTCTGAAAGTTTACCTTACTTGCAAGCTAACAAGTTAATCTGTCACAGTCACATGGCTGCTGGCAGAAGACAGGTGAGTTCTGGGTCAGAGACAAAAGACAGTTCATTATTCAACAGTGATAGTTCTAGCCAGGATATCAGCATTTGCACAGTTTCTCCAAACCCAATTCCTATGGGAAGATTCAAAAAAGTTCTCATGATAACTGCACAATCTTAAGAGATTGCAACATTTTACAGTAAGCACCAGCAAGCCTACCCTTTGCTCTGTAGGGAGGCACTGTCCCCTGCCTTTCAGTGTTTTTTGTGACAAAAGCACACTTGAAAACATGGCTCAGAACAAAGATAGGCAGTGTCTACACTGATAAGACATGCAGAAATGAGAGAAACGAATAAAGAATTGTCTCCCAACAATCTTGATGCTATTTTAAATGGAATTTAAAATTTTCTCATTGTTCATGAGTATTATATAGATAAGTAATTGATTCTTACATACTAAAAAAGTAATAAGACAATAATCAAAGTTTTCCAAACTAAAATTAACACACTTCTGAAAATAATTAAAAAGTGAGAATACAAAGAAATTAAGAACATTTTGAATCTAAACCTAGAAAATACAGGAAAACTGCACTCAGCAATGTAGAGCCTCAAATGCCTTTATTAACAAAATTAAAAGATACACAATAAAACAGTATTCATTTTATGGAAGTTCAAAGAAAACAATGGAGAAGGAAATGGCAACCCACTCCAGTATTCTTGCCTGGAGAATCCTGTAGATGGAGGAGCCTGGTGGGCTGCTGTCCTTGGGGTCGCATAGAGTCAGACATGACTGAAACAACTTAGCATGCATGCATGCATTGGAGAAGGAAATGGCAACCCACTCCAGTATTTTTGCCTGGAGAATCCCAGGGACAGAGGAGCCTGCTGGGCTGACGTCTATGGGGTCGCATAGGGTCTGATATGACTGAATTGATTTAGCAGCAGCAGCAGCAAAGAAACAAATTATATTTTAAACTATTAGACTTAAATAAAAACTAATACTTTTTTAAAAGATAGAAATTATAAATCCAGTGATAAATCTTTGAAAAGAATCTATAAAATAGGCTCAAGGTGGTCTTGATTAAGAATAGAATTATATGTGAAAAAATTTAAGAACAGAACTACCATGTAATCCAACAATCCCACTTCTGGGTACATACCCAAAGGAAAGGAGAAGAAGATTATTAAAGTGATACCTGCATTCCCATGTTCACTGTAGCCTTATTCACAATAGCCAAGATGTAAAACACCTAAGTGTGCCGATCAACATAAATAAGATACACACACATGCACTAGAATATTACTGAGCCATGAGAAAGAAGGAAATCTTGGCATGTGCAGCAACATGGCTGTTGTTGAGATTAAGTCTCACTTGATGTTAATTTTCACCTTCATAAACCTTCTGCTGGTGGCAGGTGAAGACAATGCCTCCGCATCACCAGGGCCAACTGCTGGCACACCCACACTTAAGGTGGGATCGAGAGCAGTGCCAACAACCGTGCACCTGTGAGTCCACACAACAGGCAAAAGGGGATACAACAGGGCACATTCACAGATGAGCATCTCTAGAGGTGGAATACACAGCAGCTTCTCTCGAGTGGGAGTCCTCCAACCCCACCTATCTCACACTGCAGATCAGAAACATAGCTAAAAACAGATCTGGGGACCTCTATTCCAACACTACGGAGTAGACCCCACCCCTAACAGGGCAGTGACAATAACAGAGCAACGGGGAGGCTCCGCTCAATTTCCAGGGCAGGCTCTGGTCACACCAATGAAATCCCCTATCAAGAGGATAATTGCACAAACCTCTGGACCACCTTCACCCATCAGGGGACAGACGTCAGAAGCAGGAGGAACGACAATCCTGCAGCCTGCAGAAAGGGGACCACAAACACAGTAAGTTTGCTGAAATGAGAAGACAAAGAAAGCTTTCAGATGAAGGAGCAGGAGAAAAACCTGCAAGAACAACTAAATGAAGAGGAGACAGACCATCTACCTGGAAAAATAATTCAGAGTAACGATAGTAAAGATGATCCAAGATCTCAAAAAAGAACGGAGGCATGGCTCAAGGAGATACGAGAAATGTTTAGCCAAGAACTAAAGAACGAACAGAGATGAGTAATAACTGAAATGAAAAATATACTGGAAGGAACCAATAGCAGATTACCTGAGGCAGAAGAATGGGTAAGTGACCTGGAAGACAGAATGGGAGGAAGTCTTTGCCATGGCACAGAATAAAGAAAAATGAATGAAAAGAAATGAGGACAGTCTCAGAGATTCTGGAACAACATAAAATGCACGAACATTCGAATTATAGGGGTACCAGAAGAAAGAGGAAAAAGAGAAAGGACTTGAGAAAATATTTGAAGAGATTATAGTCAAAAATTTCCCTAATATGGGAAAGGAAATAGTCCACCAAGTCCAGGAAGCACTGAGAGTCCCATAAAGGATAAACCCAAGAAGGAACACACTGAGACACATATTAATCAAACTAACAAAAATTAAATACAAATAAAAAATGTTAAAAGGAACAGGAGAAAAGCAACAAATAACATACAAAGGAATCCCTCATAAGGTTATCAGCTGATTTTTCAGAAATTCTGCAGGCCTGAAGGGAGTGGCATGATACATTTAAAGTGATAAAAGGCAAAAACCTACAATCAAGAATTAGAATGCCATATGCCATGCAGTATAGACAATTTTTTTAAAATCACATATTAACACAGTTAATTGCTATTTCTAGGACATTCCATCCAAAAGCAGCAAATACACTTCCTTCTCAAGTGCAAACAGAACATTCTCCAGTGTAGATCACCTCTTGCAAAAGAAATCAAGCCTTGATAAAAGTAAGAAAATCGAAATCACATCAAGTATCTTTTCCAGCCACAACACTGAGATTAGAAATCAATTATAGGAAAAGAAACTGTAAAAGGCACAAACACAGGGAGGCTAAACAATATATTATGAGATAACCAATAAGAAATAAAAAAGATACCTAGAGACAAATGATAACAGATACATGACAATCCAAACCCTGTGGGATACAGCAAAAGCAGTTCTAAGAGGGAAGTTTATAGCAATATAATCTTACCTCAGGAAACAAGAAGTATCAGAAATAAACAATTTAACCTTACACCTAGAGCAGCTAGAGAAAGAAGAACAAACATTTAACTTTTTTTAACATTTTTTATTTGTATTTAATTTTTGTTAGTTTGATTAATATGTGTCTCAGTGTGTTCCTTCTTGGGTTTATCGTTTATGGGACTCTCAGTGCTTCCTGGACTTGGTTGACTAATTCCTTTCCCATATTAGGGAAATTTTTGACTATAATCTCTTCAAATATTTTCTCAAGTCATTTCTCTTTTTTCTCTTTCTTCTGGTACCCCAAAGTTAGTAGAAGGAAAGAAATCATAAAGATCAGAGCAGAAATACATGAAATAGAGACAAAGAAAACAGCAAAGATCAACGAAACCAAAAGCTGGTTCTTTGAGAACAAAACTAAATTGATAAGCCTTTCAGTTCAGTTCAGTCGCTCAGTTGTGTCCGACTCTTTGTGACCCCATGAATCGCAGCACGCCAGGCCTCCCTGTCCATCACCAACTCCCAGAGTTCACTCAGACTCACATCCATCGAGTCAGTGATGCCATCCAGCCATCTCATCCTGTCATCCGCTTCTCCTCCTGCCCCCAGTCCCTCCCAGCATCAGAGCCTTTAGCCAGACTCAAAGAAAAAAAGGGAGAGCGCTCAAATCAATAAAATTAGAAATTAAAAAAGAGAAGTTACAATAGACACGACAGAAATACCAAGAAACATAAGACAACTACTAGAAACTATATGCCAATAAGATGGACGATCTGGAAAAAATGGACAAATTCTTAGAAAGGTACAATCTCCCAAGATTGAAGCAGGAAGAAATAGAAAATATGAACCAGCCAATCACAAGCACTGAAACTGAAACTGTGATTAAAAATCTCCCAACAAAAGTCCAGGACCAGATGGATTCACAGGCAAATTCTATTTAAAACTATATGATCTAAATGAAAATTATATGATTATCTTAACAGATGTAGAAAAAGCTTTTAACCAAATTTACCCACTTATGATAAAAGCTCTCCAGAAAGTAGGCACAGAGGGAACCTATCTGAACATAATGAATGCCATGTATAACAAATCTACAGCTAATATCATACTCCACACTGAAAAGCTAAAAGATAGTCTGTTCAATAATGGTACTGGGAAACTGGACAGCTACATAAAAAAAGTCTTGAACATCAAACACAAAAATAAACTCAAGATGGATAAAACACCTAAATGTAAGATCAGATACTATGAAACTTTTGAGGAAAACATAGGCAGAATACTCTTGATATAAATCATAATATCTTTTTCCAGTCATCTCCCAGAGTAATAGAAATAAAACCAAAAATAAACAAATGGGACCTACTGAAACTCAGAAGCTGTTGCACAGCAAAGGAAACCATAAATAAAACAAAAAGACAACCCACAGAATGGGAGAAAATATTTTCCAATGATGCAACTGACAAGGGATTAGTCTCCAAAATTTACAAATGGCACATGAAGCTCCATGTTAAAAAAAAATCATAAAATGGGCAAAAGACCCAAACAGACATTTCTCCAAAGAAGACATGCAGATGGCTAACAGGCACATGAAAGAATGCTCAATAATTAGCAAATTATTAGAGAAGTGCAAATCAAAACTATAATAAGACATCACCTCACATCAGTCAGAATGACCATCAATAGAAAAAAATTGAAAACAAATGCTGGAGAGGGTATGGGGGAAAGGGAACCCTCCTATACTGTTGGTAGGACTAAACTGGGAGTTGGTGATGGACAGGGAGGCCTGGCGTGCTGCAATTCATGGGGTCACAAAGAGTTGGACACGACTGAGCGACTGAACTGAACTGAAACTGGTATAGCCACTATGGAGAGCAGTATGTAGGTTCTTTAAAAGTCTGAAAACAGAGCCACCTTGTGATCCAAAAAATCCCACTCCTGGGCATATATCCAGAAAAAAACAGAATTTTAAAGATATATGCATCCCAGTGTTCACTGCAGCAGTGTTCACAATAGCCAAGACAAAGAAGCAACTTAAATGCCATAACAGAAGAAAGGATAAAGAAGTTGTGGTACATACACACACACACACACACACACACACATACCTACATACATATATGTATATATAATGGAATATTAACCATTAAAAAGAATGAAATAATGCCATTTTCAATAGCATGATGACCTGGAGATTATCATACTAAGTGAAATAAGTCAGACAGAGAAAGACAAATATATCACTTACATGCACAATCTTAAGAACATGATACAAATTCACCTGTTTATGAAACAGAGGCAGATTCAACATCTAGAGAGTGAACTTATGGTCATGGTTGGTGAGGGCAGAGGGAATGGCTGGATTGTGAGTTTGGGTTTGACATGTAAACTGCTATATTTAAAATAGATAATCAACAAGGATCTACTATACAGCACAGGGAACTCTGCTCAATATTTTACAATAACCTAAATGGGAAAATTATTTGAAGAAGAAGAGATACATGCACATGTATAAATGAATCAATTGCTGTACACTTGAAACAAACACAACATTGTTAATCCACTACCCTCCAATATAAAATAAATAAAACAAAAATAATAAAGTGATAAAAATAAATACATTAGCAAAAAAAAGTGAAGGAATGAATCAGAAAGAACAAAGGTCCTAGGAAATGAAGAAAAGAGGGTCAGGACAAAATGACCAAAACCCAGTAAATACAGTCACAGGAAGAGTCAAATATGGTGGTCTTTTCTATTAGATTCATTTCTTAACAACTTTATTCACTCCCATCCCCATGACAGAGCCAGGCACACTGTTAATGGCAAGTGGGATACTGACAACAATGGTGTACTAGTTATTAAAAATGGGACAAAGACATTTTCTTACATAAATTCATAATCTTCATAGAAATCTTAATTATATGTTATTTCCTCCATTCTGAAGATAGGGAAACTGGGAGTCTGAGAAATTATTTGCTCATTCAATTCACATGGGTACACATTTGTAGAATTTTATTAATTAAATGGTTCCCATACTTCAAACTCTAGCAGAAATCTGTCCTGACACCTAATCTCTAATTTTCAATTTCCAGATGAATGTTTCTCAGACTTAAAACTGAAAATGTTCAACCTCAGACTTACACATCTCCTTAATCTGTTTTTCCACCTATTTTTCCCCTTCAAATAGTAACCTCTCCTCCCTGTCAGCTCCTGTAAATGTGCTTTCTTTCTTTTGGCATTTGCCATATTTTGCCTCTGCCTGTCCTATAACTGACGATACACAGCTATGTCAAGTTGACCACCTGAATCAAATGACTGTACTCTTCTTTCCCCCATGGTAGTCCATTGTTGTGCAAACACTGGAGTGAGTGGTACCTGGATTGGAACAATTAGGTTGGTTTCTCAAAGTTGTGCTTTGCTGTGATATATTAAAAGGGGTGTTTTGTCTGCTTCTATTTTATGAAGGAATGAACTAAGAATATGACCAATGTATAATAGTGAAAAGGCTTCACTAAATTTAGTAGAGTGCTGAAACGAGAAAACTCTATAAACAGTATCATAGTGTAGGCTACATTGCAAAAGTTTCTTCTTCAGAGAATGAGTTTCCTCAGATGTTTTTTTGAATGGTAAATGCATTTAATGTTTCTGATATGTGAAAAACAGTCCAATTAGTCACAGTTCTTACTTAACTGTTCATAAGAATGCCAACTCCACATTTAAGTCTCAGCAGTGCTGGCAAAGAGTAAAATGTGGTCCATAAAATTTTCTGTTAAAATTTAAGAAATTAGTGAAAAATTAACCTTATCATGGATGTTGCCTATTTGTATTTCTTCTTTAGCTTATAAGCATCTGGACGACGGGTAAACTTGTAAAACATACCCATGCTCTTGTGTGACAAGTAGGTGAATGTAATAATATGTGCAGATAGAAACTCAACGTGCTTCTGCATTGATACTAGTTGAAACTGTTAAGATGAGCTATTTGTGGAAGAGAACAGATTTTTTAAAGAGCAGAATGTTAAGTCTAAATGAGAGGCAGGGAGTAAGAAGATGAGAAGACAATGCAGTAGTCAGGAAAAAGAAACAGATTTCAAAAGGGAATTAGGAGCAAAGTAATGTTTCCTGAGACCCTTAACCTTCTCTCCCCGAACCCTTTGCAGACTGACATCCCCATATCCAACTCTACATGGTTCTGTTGGGGCTTACAATCGCTGGACACTGTGGCACAGTCACAGGGATGGATGTGAACTTTGGGCCAAGGAGAGCCCTTCCCGGAGATTTACAGTTACTAGAAAAGAGAAATTTTCTTTCCCCATGATTCACTAACATAGGAATATGACTCAATCTACGAGTAGTCGTATTGTCTACCAAATGGATAGCATCCCTTCAAATCAGGAAAGAGTGACACACAGCAAGAAGCTGACAGAAAAGATGGAGGGATGACAAGAACTCTAGTAGTCTACAGATTCAGTGTGGCTGAGCATAGACACATCCCCTTTCTTCCTATTTCCATTAGCCAATATATTCTCTTTTTGCAAAAGCAAGTTTGAGTAGGTTTTTTTTTGGTCACTTGTGACCAAATACTGTGGTTAATCTAGGAAACAGTTGGCAGAGGCATTACATATGCTATAGTAAAGTCAAGAGACTGCAGACAGAAAAATAGTCTCTGCTTTTGACTGTTAATTTTTATCAGTCATCTCTGGGAATACAATTTTATTATACTACTTGGAGTCAAAAGCTAGTTTTCAAGTAATGTATTAAAAACCACTTAATGGTGCTGGGAAAACTGGTCAACCACTTGTAAAAGAATGAAACTAGACCACTTTCTAACACCATACACAAAAATAAACTCAAAATGGATTAAAGATCTAAACATAAGACAGGAAACTATTAAACTCCTAAAGGAGAACATAGGCAAAACACTCTGACATAAATCACAGCAGGATCCTCTGTGATCCACCTCCCAGAATAATGGAAATAAAAGCAAAAATAAACAAATGGGATCTAATTAAAATTAAAAGCTTCTGCACAACAAAGGAAACTATAAGCAAGGTGAAAAAGACAGCCTTCTGAATGGGAGAAAATAATAGCAAATGAAGCAACTGAAAAACAACTAATCTCAAAAATATACAAGCAACTTATGCAGCTCAATTCCAGAAAAACAAATGACCCAATCAAAAAATGGGCCGAAGAACTAAATAGACATTTCTCCGAAGAAGACATACAGATAGCTAACAAACACATGAAAAGATGCTCAACATCACTCATTATCAGAGAAATGCAAATCAAAACCACCATGAGGTACCATTTCACACCAGTCAGAATGGCTGAGATGCAAAAGTCTACAAGCAATAAATGCTGGAAAGGGTGTGGAGAAAAGGGAACCTCTTACACTGTTGGTGGGAATGCAAACTAGTACAGCCACTATGGAGAACAGTGTGGAGATTCCTTAAAAAATTGCAAATAGAACTGCCATATGACCCAGCAATCCCATTGCTGGGCATACACACTGAGGAAACCAAAATTGAAAGAGACACGTGTACCCCAATGTTCATCGCAGCAATATTTATAATAGTCAGGACATGGAAGCAACCTAGATGTCCATCAGCAGATGAATGGATAAGAAAGCAGTGGTACATATACACAATGGAGTATTACTCAGCCATTAAAAAGAATACATTTGAATCAGTTCTAATGAAGTGGATGAAACTGGAGCCTATTCTACAGAGTGAAGTAACCCAGAAAGAAAAACACCAATACAGTATACTGACACATATATATGGAATTTAGAAAGATGGTAATGATAAACNTAGCAAATGAAACAACTGACAAAGGATTAATTTCTAAAATATACAAGCAGCTCACACAACTCAATACCAGAAAAACAAACAACCCAATCAAAAAGTGGGAAAAAGACCTAAACGGACATTTCTCCGAAGAAGACATACAGATAGCTAACAAACACATGAAAAGATGCTCAACATCACTCATTATCAGAGAAATGCAAATCAAAACCACCATGAGGTACCATTTCACACCAGTCAGAATGGCTGAGATGCAAAAGTCTACAAGCAATAAATGCTGGAAAGGGTGTGGAGAAAAGGGAACCTCTTACACTGTTGGTGGGAATGCAAACTAGTACAGCCACTATGGAGAACAGTGTGGAGATTCCTTAAAAAATTGCAAATAGAACTGCCATATGACCCAGCAATCCCATTGCTGGGCATACACACTGAGGAAACCAAAATTGAAAGAGACACGTGTACCCCAATGTTCATCGCAGCACTATTTATAATAGTCAGGACATGGAAGCAACCTAGATGTCCATCAGCAGATGAATGGATAAGAAAGCAGTGGTACATATACACAATGGAGTATTACTCAGCCATTAAAAAGAATACATTTGAATCAGTTCTAATGAAGTGGATGAAACTGGAGCCTATTCTACAGAGTGAAGTAACCCAGAAAGAAAAACACCAATACAGTATACTGACACATATATATGGAATTTAGAAAGATGGTAATGATAAACCTGTACGTGAGACAGCAAAAGAGACACAGATGTATAGAACAGCATTTTGGACTCTGTGGAAGAGGGAGAGGGTGGGATGATTTGGGAGAATGGCCTTGTAACATGTATGATATCATAAGTGAAACGAATCGCCGGTCTAGGTTCGATGCAGGATGCAGGACGCTTGGGACTGGTGCACGGGGATGATCCAGAGAGATGGTGTGGGGCGGGAGAGGGGAGGGCTCTCAGGATTGGGAGCTCATATACACTTGTGGCTGATTCATGTCAATGTATAGCAAAACGAATACAGTATTATAAAGCAAAACAAACTAAAAAATAAAAATTAAAAAAAAATAAACACAAGCAGAGTCTGCTGAAGGGCTCTGAACATAAAAAAATAAAAATAAAAACCACTTAAAACTAGCATAATCATTTGAAACTTTTTCCTGGTCCTTAATACAACCACCCCACCAACATCCACTCATACTCAACAGAATTTCTAGATAGTTTTTGTTCAAATACTCAAGTCCCAGTATTACAATCTATCTAATTTAAAGTTAAGAAATTAAACTATGAATCACACAAAATATTTTTACTTTTGCTCAAAGTGTTCAGTTCACTGACTAGGAAATATATGTTTTAAAGTCAGAAATAGTTATTTCAGAAGTAAGGTGCCTACCATAAAGCTTATATATGGGAAATGTACATTCTTAGAACCCACAACATCATTATAAACTACCCTTTCTAATAGACAGCATGATTGTCAATTAAATACATAGATGAATGGCTCCAGTTGAAATATCAAGATTTGAAAAGTACCCTAAATATAAAAGATAATTCATACAGCACGTAAGCTACAATAGTACAGAAATTCAAAGTCTTACATATTATGAGAAACAAAAATATATTAGAGAACATTTAAGGAATTATTTTTCTCAGTAGGGATTGCTGTATTGAAGGCAGAACTTCTGCTCCAAGTTCTTTTGCTCCAGGTGGTAGAATTAATCGCAGCTCTGCTCTCTAGGGCAAAGCAGGAATCCCTTTCTTACTCTTAGGACATTTTTGCTCAAGAAATTTATTATAACTCAAAAGTAGGCTAATGTGCAAATTTAATAATTTCTTTACATAAAATACTTTCTAGCCTGGATCTAAATCTAGATTAGTGGACACATTATGCTTGCATTGTACAAATGAGAGTTAATCATGCCCTTCCCTTTTGTTTCTATGATGAGTCGCCTCTTGGAATATTATAGTTTGGTATATTTTTATTCTGACAATTAACACACAGATTATGCACTTTCAGCATTAGAAACTCTTTCAGAGCCAGAGAGCAGGATTCTCATTCTTTGTTAGGTTTGTCACATACTTTGCTGCTGCTGCTGCTAAGTCACTTCAGTCGTGTCCGACTCTGTACGACCCCACAGACGGCAGCCCACGAGGCTCCTCCGTTCATAGGATTTTCTAGGCAAAAGTACTGGAGTAGTGTGCCATTGTCCTCTCCAGTTACATACTTTAAGAACTCAAAAATTTTGATCAGGTCTTCTGATCTGAACACACATTATAGCAATGTAATGTATGCTCTTTTTGAAGGTTCCTGGGTAGTAACAGAGCATATATTTAAAGACATACGCTGTCTAAATTCTAAATACTTAATTTTCTGTTAACATCTGGTTAGACTGGACATTGGTTCATCCAAATAAAGTGAGAGGAAAGAACTGGACAGCATAATCCCCTGAATTTTCCTTTCTAATATTTATTCTTGGGCATCTTTCTTGCTACCAGTAAATATGTCAGTGATCATTGGATGACTACTTTCTGTTTTAACCCCTACCTAGAAATATTCAATTTGCAAACAGCACAAGACACAGAGTGGTAAAGTTACACAAGAAGAAAGAAAAATGCCTCTGTGGGAAAGGTGGACTCTGATACCTCATAATAACAGAATCCATTATTCACTTTAATTAAAAAAAAAAAGACATAAAGTGTCACTTGGTAGAATATATACCTTATACATAAATACAGATAAAGAAAATTTTTTATCGATGATTATCTTAAGAGCTAAATATTTTCAAAAAGAAAAATGAGGTCATCTTAACACCTTGACAATAAGGTAAAATATGATTAAATAATGGAAAATGGCTTAAAAAATAAAACATTGCTCATAATGAGTGTTCAAAATGTGAAAATAGCTTAAATCAAACATCTAGTGCAAAATAATTTAGCCTGGCATGCTAAAATCCATGGAGTTGCAAAGAGTCAGACATGACTGAGCGACTGAACAACAGCAAAAAAAATTGGGTAAATCTATTCTGTACTAACATAAATCCATGGATGATACACTCAAACTGTTAACTGTTTCTTTGATCATTTCATTGGAAATGACTAGAAATAGGGAATTAGGGATAAAAGAGGAAGTTTTTATTGTTATTTTGCATTATATTAAAACTTTTTCACACAAAGTTATGACTTAAACAATTGTAATTTTTAACCAATATCAAACTTGAGTTACATACTTATTTATCTATTTACTGAAACAGATGCCTAATGTATATATCAACTGATCCTCTCTTTAGTACTAATTTGCAAAATATTCAGAAATGTTCTGTAAGTTGCCATTTCTTAAAACCATTATCAATAAAAGTGAAGGGTATGCTATGTTTTGTCTCTAATAAGGAAATCTTACAAATAAAAATATTCTAAAGAAACAAATAGACACTTTACTCTTTAGACTGGTAGGTCACAAACACAATACCATGGGCTAAAAGTCTCTTGGAAAATTTTCTAAAAATACAGATTACCAAACACTACCCACAAGGATTTTAATTCAATAGGTGTGAGATGGAGTCCAGGCAATTCTGGCTTTTAAAAATCTTTAGTAATTCTGGTCAAAGAACATATTTGGTAACCACTGCCTAAAACTCTTCAGTATATACTATTTTACTGATCTTTTATTCTATTAATATTTTGGTACATCCTTCTAGTCTTTTTACACTCAAGTACAGATCTTTTGTTACATAGTCACACTAACACTGCGATTCAATTTTCTTTTCATTTCTTTTCTTTTTAAAAGTTTAAATGCATCATTTTTTTATCTTTTAAAAATTCTGAGTCATTTGATTATTCAAAATGGTAATGTATGTAAATAATATACTTAACATATTTTTGTTCAGTCAGTAAGTCCTGTGTCTCTCTTTGTGACCCTATGGACTACAGCACATCAGGCTTCCCTGTTCTTCATTATCTCCTGGAGCTTGCTCAAATTCATGTCCATTGAGTTGGTGATGCCAGCTAACCCCCTCATCCTCTGCCTGCTCTTCTCCTTTTTCCCTCAGTCTTTCCCAGCAACAGGGTCTTTTCCAAGAAGTTGGCTCTCAAGTGGCCAAAGTCCTGGAGTTTCAGCTTCAGCATCAATCCTTCCAATTAATATTCAGGGTTGATTTCCTTTAGCATTGACTGATTTGATTTCTCTTCAGTCCAAGGGACTCTCAAGATTACTGGCTTAAACCTTAACATTCAAAAAAACTAATATCATGGCATCCTGTCCCACCACTTCATGGCAAATAGAAGGTGAAAAAGTGGAAACAGTGATAGATTTTATTTTCTTGGGCTCAAAAATCACTGTGGACAGTGACTGTGTCCATGAAACTAAAAGATGGAAGAAACATTATGACAAACTTAGACAGCATATTAAAAAGCTTTGAGACATCATTTTGATGACAATGGTCCGTCTAGTCAAAGCTATGGTTTTGCCAGCAGTCATGCATGGATATAAGAGTTGGACCATGAACAAGGCTGAGCACCGAAGAATTGATGCTTCCGAACTGTGGTGCTGGAGAAGACTCTTGAGTGTCCCTTGGACTGCAAGGAGATCAAACCAGTCAGTACTAAAGAAATTAACCCTGAATATTTATTGCAAGAACTGATACTGAAGCTGAAGCTCCAATACCTTGGCCACCTAATGCAATCAGCCAACCACTGGAAAAGACCCTGATTCTGGGGAAGATCAAGGGCAAGAGGAGAAGAGGGCTACAGAGGATGAGGTGGTTGGATGGCACCACTAACTCAATGAACATGAGTCTGGGCAAGCTCTGGGAGGTGGTAAAGGCCAGGGAAGTCTGTTGTACTGATTCCATGGGGTTGCAAAGAGTTAGAAATGACTTAGTGACTGAACAACAACATAGAGTACATTTATAACTCAAAAATAGAACAGTGTAACCAATTTGCAATAAATAATATTTACAAAGACAGAGGTTGGGATATATTAATGAAAAACCCTGAAAACTACGCTTATTTGAAAATTCCATCATGATGTTAGTCAAATTTATATATCTAAAAAGCTTAACAAATTAAATGGAAGGGACAGAATTCCAACTGCTTCTTTACATGTAGGTGAAAGAAGTTTTAGAATGATTGACCATAGGAACTTTTAGAACATAATTAATGAACCTGAGAAAATGCATGATTATCTTTCACAAAAATTTAGAGTAGGATGTTTAAGGAAGTGTATGTTGAGAATAATTTTAAATACTGAAGAGGCTATGGGAAAAATGATTTTGAGTATTTCTTGATATTATGCAAGAATTATCTATTCTATATCTTTTAAAAGTATTTTTTCATTTTGTAACAGTCTATATAAATACAATTTGCTAAATTGAAATCATTCCCAAACAATTAGAAAAAAATAACATTGTTCCATTTCGTGTACTGTAGTTAGCTACTAGGACTAGAATAAGTAATGTCTAAAGATGAATTTGTAAGCAAAATGAAAAGGCAACCTACAAAATGGCAGAAAATAGTTGTAAATAACATATCAAATAGTGGATTAATATCCAAAATACACAAAGAACTCATATAATTCAATAGCAGAAAAACAAACAATCCAACTAAAAAGTAGGCAGAAGATGTGAAAAGATTTTTCCAAAGAAGACATATAGATGGCCAACAGGTACACATAAAGAAACTCAAAATCATTACCTATCAGGGAAATGCAAATAAAAACCATAAGCTATCACCTCATACTTGTTAAAATGGCTATTATCAAAAGAAAAAAAATAACAAGTTTTTGTGATATTGTGGAGGAAAGGGAATCCTTGTGCACTATTGGGAGGAAAGTAAATTGGCATAGTCACTATGAAAAAATGGAATCAAGATTGCCAGGTGAAATATTAATAATTNGAATTGATGCTTCCGAACTGTGGTGCTGGAGAAGACTCTTGAGTGTCCCTTGGACTGCAAGGAGATCAAACCAGTCAGTACTAAAGAAATTAACCCTGAATATTTATTGCAAGAACTGATACTGAAGCTGAAGCTCCAATACCTTGGCCACCTAATGCAATCAGCCAACCACTGGAAAAGACCCTGATTCTGGGGAAGATCAAGGGCAAGAGGAGAAGAGGGCTACAGAGGATGAGGTGGTTGGATGGCACCACTAACTCAATGAACATGAGTCTGGGCAAGCTCTGGGAGGTGGTAAAGGCCAGGGAAGTCTGTTGTACTGATTCCATGGGGTTGCAAAGAGTTAGAAATGACTTAGTGACTGAACAACAACATAGAGTACATTTATAACTCAAAAATAGAACAGTGTAACCAATTTGCAATAAATAATATTTACAAAGACAGAGGTTGGGATATATTAATGAAAAACCCTGAAAACTACGCTTATTTGAAAATTCCATCATGATGTTAGTCAAATTTATATATCTAAAAAGCTTAACAAATTAAATGGAAGGGACAGAATTCCAACTGCTTCTTTACATGTAGGTGAAAGAAGTTTTAGAATGATTGACCATAGGAACTTTTAGAACATAATTAATGAACCTGAGAAAATGCATGATTATCTTTCACAAAAATTTAGAGTAGGATGTTTAAGGAAGTGTATGTTGAGAATAATTTTAAATACTGAAGAGGCTATGGGAAAAATGATTTTGAGTATTTCTTGATATTATGCAAGAATTATCTATTCTATATCTTTTAAAAGTATTTTTTCATTTTGTAACAGTCTATATAAATACAATTTGCTAAATTGAAATCATTCCCAAACAATTAGAAAAAAATAACATTGTTCCATTTCGTGTACTGTAGTTAGCTACTAGGACTAGAATAAGTAATGTCTAAAGATGAATTTGTAAGCAAAATGAAAAGGCAACCTACAAAATGGCAGAAAATAGTTGTAAATAACATATCAAATAGTGGATTAATATCCAAAATACACAAAGAACTCATATAATTCAATAGCAGAAAAACAAACAATCCAACTAAAAAGTAGGCAGAAGATGTGAAAAGATTTTTCCAAAGAAGACATATAGATGGCCAACAGGTACACATAAAGAAACTCAAAATCATTACCTATCAGGGAAATGCAAATAAAAACCATAAGCTATCACCTCATACTTGTTAAAATGGCTATTATCAAAAGAAAAAAAATAACAAGTTTTTGTGATATTGTGGAGGAAAGGGAATCCTTGTGCACTATTGGGAGGAAAGTAAATTGGCATAGTCACTATGAAAAAATGGAATCAAGATTGCCAGGTGAAATATTAATAATTTCAGATATGCAGATGACATCACCCTTATGGCAGAAAGTGAAGAAGAACTAAAGAGCTTCTTGATGAAAGTGAAAGAAGAGTGAAAAAGCTGGCTTAAAACTCAGTTTTCAGAAAACTAAGATCATGGGATCCAGTCCCATTTACTTCATGGCAAATAGTTGGGGAAACAAAGCAGCTTAATTTTGGGGGGCTCCAAAAGCACTGCAGATGGTGACTGCAGCCATGAAATTAAAAGACGCTTGCTTTTTGGAAGAAAAGCTATGACCAACCGAGACAGCATATCAAAAAGCAGACACATTGCCAACAAAGGTCTGTCTAGTCAAAGCCATGATTTTTCTGATAGTCATGTATGGATGTGAGAGTTGGATTCCAAAGAAAGCTGAGTGGTGAAGAATTCATGCTTTTGAACTGTGGTGTTGCAGAAGACTCTTGAGAGTCCCTTGAACTCCAAGGAGATCCAACCAGTCCATCCTAAAGGAAATTAGTCCTGAATATTCATTGAATGCTGAAGCTAAAACTTCAATACTGTGGCCACTTGATGTGGAAAACTGACTTACTTGAAAAGACCCTGATGCTGGGAAAGACTGAAGGCAGGGGGAGAAGGGGATGACAGAGGTTGGGATGGTTGGATGGCATCACTGATCCAATGGACATGAGTTTGAGTGAACTCCAGGAGTTGGTGATGGACAGGGAGGGCTGGTGTGCTGCAGTCCATGGGGTCTCAAAGAGCTGGACACAACTGAGTGATTGAACTGAACTATGAAAAATAGTATGGAGGGTCCTCATAAAATAAAAATAGAACTATCATAGATCCAGAAATTTCACTTTTGAGTATTTGAAGGAAACAGAAACCATAATTCAAAAAAAATGCCACCACCCATAATGATAAACAGTATTATTGACAATAGCCAAAATTAGTCCATCAATGGATAAAGAAAATTTGATTTGAAATTTGATAATGAAAATTTGATACATGTATTATATATAAATATCTCATATATATAAGATATATATTATATGTATACAGTTACCCCTTGAACAACACAACTTTAAACTGCATGGGTCAATTTGTACATGGATTTTTTCCATAAATATATTCAAATATTTTTTGGAAATTTGAGACAGTTTGAAAAATCTGACAGATGAACTGCGTACCTCAGAAATATCAAAAAATTAAGGAAAAGGTACGTCATGAATACACAAGATATATGTAGATACTATTCTATTTGATCATTTACTACCATGAAACACACAAATACACTATAATATTTTAAGATTCTTTAGAACTTATGCACACCACTCTTACAAACCATACATGGCACCATCCTCAGTTCAGAGAAATGTAAACAAACTTAAACGTGCAGTATTAAGTCATAACTGCATAAATTTAACTATAGTTATACTGTACTTGCTGTAAAAGTTTCATAGCCACCTTCTGTTATTGCTTATAAGTGTCTGCTTATAATGTCATGTGATGCTAATCATCTCCATGTGACAAGTTTTCTCTTCAGTAAATTGTATGTCACAGTAAAAAGTGATCTCTCCTGATTCTCACATGTTTTTCATAGTGTGAAATGTAAACCTTGAATAGCATCATGAAAACCATGCAAAGTCCCACTAGTGATGCTGCCAGTCTTCCTAAGGAACAGAGAAAAGTCATGACATGACAAGAAAATTTGGATTGCTTGATATGTGCCATAGATTGAGGTCTGCAGCTACAGCTGTCCACATTTATTTCATGATAAGAACCATCATAAAAAAAGAAGAGGAAATTCATGAAGCCATCACTGCAGCTGCAACAGCAGATGCAAAATCCTTGCACTTTTGGTGAAATTTTTTTTTTCTCATGTTGAAAATGAAGGGGTACAAAATTTTATGTGGGTACAAGATTGCCATAAGAAAGTCATACCAATAAGACTCTAATACGATTTAAGAAAAATCAAAGTCAGTGTATAGTAACTTAAGGCAAAAATTTAAAAATCTCAAGCTAAAGAACTTCATGCCAGGAAAGGATGGCTTGATAATTCTAAAAAGAGATTTATTTGGCTTTAAAATGTCAATATAACAGGAGAAGCAGCTTCTACTAATCAAGACATCAGAGATGAGTTCTCAGATGCTGTTAAGACAGTCACTGAAGAGAAAGGATATCTGCCTGAACAAGTTTTTAATGTAGCCTGAAGTGCCCTATTTTGGGCGAAAATGCCACAAAATAGATTTATTAGTTAGAAGAGAGGTGGACACCAGGATTTAAGGCAGGGAGGGATAGGCTAAAACACAGTTTTGGGCAATGTAGTAGGTCTGTGATAGAACTGCCCTTACCTATAAAGCCTCTAAGCCCTGAGCCTTGATGGGGGAAAAAAAACCGCCAGCAGCTGCCAGTCTTTTGCTTGGGCGACAAGAAATTCTAGATGAGAATCGTTTTTCTGCATTGGTTCCATCACTGCTTTCTCCCTAAAGTCAGGAAGTACCTTGCCAATAAGGGGCTGCCTTTTAACATTCGTTGTTGTTATACTAGACGATGTCCCTGGCCACCTAGAACTATGTAACACTGAAATACTGCAGTGGTCTACTCTTCCTCAAACACAACATCTCTAACTTAGCCTCTAGATCAGGGGGTCATGAGGGTCTTTAAGGTTCATTAGACATGGTATACAGTATGGAAAGTATTGCCAGTACTACAGAAAAGAACCCAGGTAAAGAGAAAATCATGAAGGTCTGGAAGGATTACACAATTGGTAATCCTTGAAGGTGTCATCATTGTTATAGAAAAAGCCATGAAAACCATCAAGTCCAAAACAGTACATTCCTGCTGGAGAAAACTGTCTCCAGACATCGTGCCAGATTTCAAAGGATTTGGAACAGAATCCATCACAGAAACCACAAAAGAGCTGGTGGATATGGCCAAAAAGATGTGGCTCTTAGAGAAGTTAAAGTGCAAATAAACACCACGCCAGAGGAATTCACACATGACAACTGGATGAGAATGAGTGCTTCTGAACCAGTGCTGAGGTTCAGGTGAGGAAGATGAAAAAAGATGAACCACTCTGAGGAAGTGGAAAAAACAGTGCCAGTGAACAAACTGACGCTCGACAATCTGGGAGAAGGTCTCCTTTTGCACAAGACTTGCTTTCGACTTCTGTTATGACATGGACCCCTTTATGGGACTGGTGCTGAAATTAAAGCTAGGGGTGGAGGGGTTAGAAGCATTTTTAGAGAAATTGAAAGTCAGTACAGTCAGACAAATTATGGCACATTTCCATAAAGTAACACTGAACACACCTACCTCTCCTGCCTCCACTTCTACCTCTATTACCCCCAAGACAGTGACACCAATCCCTCTTCTACTTCTTCGTCAGCCTAGTCCATGTGAAGATGATGATCCCTTTCTGCTTAATGAACAATAAATAGTCATCATGCCTTACAGTTAATAAACTCATCTATTGTGTATGTGTGTGAGTGTCTTCATGAGGAAAGTAAAAATGGTACAGCAAAAACTGAATGAGATGTATTTATGTCATCATCATTGTCACCCAAGGATTCATGATGTAGAACAGTGTGTGCCAGACTTGCATGCCTATCCATGTAGAGGCATAGGTACGTGATATTTTACAAAAATGTGTTAGCTGTCTTATCTTATAACTTTGCTTTCAAAGAAAATTACATTATAATACAGTATACTTCTGATTGAAAAATTGCCTATCAACCTATCATCATAGGTGTTTTTTTAACAAAATGTAACAATGTTTCTAATACTGTATTATGCACATAACTGTAATATGATATGCCATAAAAATTTTATAATCATTATTCATTAGTATAGGCTAAGCTACTGAGGAGCAATTTATTGCTTGCAATAGGTATCATAAAGCAATCATTTGTGCTTCTTCATTATCAATGAGTCAGGTACAAGTAAGTTCAGAGGTCAGTGACCCAGATTCAATAAGTTACTTCCAGAGACCCAGGCTCCTTGTATGTTGTTGCTTTACCATGACCTACATCATCCAGATCATCTCATGTCTAGGGTGACTATGCCAGCTATGGCCATCATGTTCACATTCCCACCAGCCCGAAGGTAGAAAAGGAAGAAAAGCATGCCTTCTCTCAACAAGTAAATATCTTAGAAATTTGACATGCCAGTTTTTCTTTCATTCCATCTGTTAGAACCTAAGTGTACCAGATCACTCCTAGATAACAAAAGTGGGAAAATGTAAAAGTTTTAGTTTAGGATAGCATATGTTCAGTTAAAAATCTCAAATTGTATCACCATAGAAAAAGAGAAGAAAGGATATTCAGAAATAATACATAGTTTCTTCCTCAGGAGTTTAAAGTTCTATTGCAGTAGGTTAGGCTATATTAATTAAGGAAATTGACAAATGAAACTGCCAGTAGTGTTTCTGTATAGGCATAGAGAAAGTTCATCTATCGTGCCGATTTTAACGCTACTACTAGCTCAGGCTGGTACTTTCTAACATGCTTGTGTTAACTGTGGATGGAAACTGTTAGCTCCCCAACAATCATTTCACTTTCGAGGAATAGGAAATGGAAAGAAAAGCGGTCAAAATTTAGGCCACGTTAATTGCTTCTCAAATTCAAACTTAATTGCTTTGTTTCCTTGCTTCTTATCCATGAGCCAAAACAACAAATCTGCGAAGTATTCTTCCTAGACTCTCTTTTTCATGCCAAGTTTTAATGTTGCAATTTAATGCTGACCTTAATGGATTCTGTCAAAGGCATCTCTCTGACACTAGGGCGATGTGATGGTGGGGATGATTTGATGGTGGGGATGGATGGGGCTGATCTGGAGAACTATTTTCAGCAAGGCTCATATGTAGTTAATAGAAACCAAAGACCAAGCTGAGGGGACATCGAAGAATAAGTGCCATCAGAACCCTGTTTTGAGCAAGTAAATTACCACGTGTGAGAAAGATTTAGGAGTAGAACCTTCCTGGGATAGGTACACCGATACTGTTACCAGTTAATAATAAGCTCAAAATGGATGGTTCCTACCACAAAAAAAATCTATTTCTCATAGGACAAATGTTGTTTAGTTGCTAAGTCATGTCTGATTCTTTTGCGACTCCCCAGGAACCCACCAGGCTCTTCTGTTCATGGGATTTCCCAGGCAAGAATACTGGAGTGGGTTGCCACTTCCTCCTCCAGGGGATCTTCCTGATCTGAGGATTAAACTCATATCTCTGGTGTCTCCTGCACTGGCAGGTGGATTCTCGACTACTGAGTCACTAGGGAAGCCCATAGGACAAGTAGCATCTTAAAATTCAACATCAGTCCATTTCCTTGAACATTGTTAGATAATTTCAAACATATATATATAAAGTACAAAGAGGAGTTGTAGAGAAGTCAGGTAGAGAGCATTTGCACCAAGTGTATGGAGTTAGCATCAGCAGTAATGGAACAAATTGATATCAGCATTCTCCAAAGAACACAATCACTGCTGACATTATTGCCCAGAAAAGTCGATTGTAATCTAAATGTAATCATGAAAAACACCAGTTTTATTCAAATGTCTAGCCACATCAGTCAGTTCAATCGCTCAGTCATGTCCGACTCTTTGCAACCCCATGAATCGCAGCACGCCAGGCCTCCCTGTCCATCACCAACTCCCGGAATTCACTCAGACTCACACCCATCGAGTCAGTGATGCCATCCAACCATCTCATCCTCGGTCATCCCCTTCTCCTCCTGCCCATAATCCCTCCCAGCATCAGAGTCTTTTCCAATGAGTCAACTCTTCGCATGAAGTGGCCAAAGTACTGGAGTTTCAGCTTTAGCATCATTCCTTCCAAAGAAATCCCAGCACTGATCTCCTTCAGAATGGACTGGTTGGATCTCCTTGCAGCCCAAGGGACTCTCAAGAGTCTTCTCCAACACCACAGTTCAAAAGCATCAATTCTTTGGCACTCAGCCTTCTTCACAGTCCAACTCTCACATCCATACATGACCACAGGAAAAACCATAGACTTGACTAGACAGACCTCAGTCGGCAAAGTAATATCTCTGCTTTTCAATATGCTATCTAGGTTGGTCATAACTTTTCTTCCAAGGAGTAAGCATCTTTTGATTTCATGGCTGCAGTCACCATCTTTAGTGATTCTGGAGCCCAGAAAAATAAAGTCTGACACTGTTTCCCCATCTATTTCCCATGAAGTGATAGAGTGCCTATAATCTGTAATCCCTCATAGTTCACTTTAAATCATTAATCTTGAGTGTTCTAGAGATCCTGTCTTCTGCCAATCAGTCTTCTTTTTCAGAAAGTTTTGAGTTATTCTGGGCCATTAATGCCATCCTGTTTGATATGACTTTTTAAAATCCTCATCTAAACAAAGTTGATGGGGTATCCGGATGGGACCTAAAGACTATTCAGTCTCCTTCCTCACTGATGTCCCAGGTCCCTTCCCCTCCGATCCCACATAGGAATCTTGGGTATCAGCACATTCCCAAGTTGATCTGACACAAAGGGAACATTTTTGGTAGTTTCAGGTCATTAATTAGCAGTGAGAATTGCTCAAAACATACCAGAAGTTTGAACAGAGAAAATGAAGAGAAGGCTCTAGCATAAAGGTGAGAAGAGTACTTGACCGTCAGAAAAAAGAGAAAGCAAAACACTAGGTAACACTGTTGTTACCAACAGTGTAAACAGAAGTAAACATTCCCATGTTCTAGGACCACAGCCCTTCAGGGGCAAAGAGAAGCTGCCCCCGACCCAGGACATGACATTTACCTGAGAAACTTCATTTCTTCCTTTCCCTCCACGGGGTTTCCTTCTCAGGTGAGAGAAGGTGAAGTCACAAGCGCATCTTGAGAATGTGCCTTTAAAGGCTTCAGCACAGACCCTTTGTTGGTCTCCCACTTACAGGAAGAAGAGATTTGAAGTACCCTCTGTTTGTTGTCTCAGGAGAGACTCAGGAACACTGAGCTCCTACATGAAGATTAAACTTTGAGTTTCTTCTTTTCTGTCTTCAAGGACCCTTGTCTCCCACAGACCCCCCCAAATTCTTCTACAGCCCAGATAATGCAGGCGGCACAGACCCGTCCCTACCCAGACCACATAGAGCAAAGTCGGTTAGGACCACAGGCTCAACTCTCCTAATATACTTGTGACCTCTCACCCTTAACTCTGGCCTCACCTTAGAATCACCTGGAAGACTTAATTTAAACAACCCAGGTGTTCCTACCCAGACAAATGGACAGAATCTGTTGGGGAGGGCACAGGTGACTACAGTTCTTAAAACTATATGACATCCTAGGGAAGATCCCCTGGAGGAGGAAATGGCAACCCACACCAGTACCCTTGCCTAAGAAATCCCATGGACAGAGGAGCCTGGAGGCTATAGTCTGTGGGGTTGCAGAGTCAGACACTATTGAGTGACTGAGCACATGAGATCCTAATTGGAAGCCTGGGCTGAAAGTCACTTATCTAAGCCTTGCTTCTCAAGTTTTAATGTGCATAAAAATCACTTGGATGGATGTTTACTAGATTTGATGTCATGATCATTTCACAACATATACTCATATGGAATCATTATGTTGTACATTTGAAACTAATATGCTATATGTCAATTAAGTCAATAAAAAATTAGTTGGAGATCCAAAATAGAAAAAAAAAAAAAATACAAAAAGGAGAATTAGGACGCAGCCCTCCCTGAAGTTCTTAACTCTAGCCTAGAATGTGACCTGGATCATTAAAAAAATATGACTTTTCTTAGAAGGAAAAGAAAACAAACAATGAAAATGAAAATAACATTGAGAAGAGATTTTAGGTCATACTTTATTTTTACCATGCTCAAAGTCTAGGTTACAACTGAAGGAGAGGGGAGCTAACCTTTCTTTTTTTTAATTTAAAATTAAAAGTGAGTTTAATTAATACCAGGATAAAATACATCTTAAATGACTAAAGGATGTTCTAGGCAGCAGTAGCTGCCCTATTTACAGAAATATCTTTAGAGGAGAAACACAGAGATGGGGCACTTAGCTTGGTTCTTTTTAGGAGTTTTACAGCAGATAAAATATCCATTTAAGATCACTAATGATTCTCTTAAGTATTGAATGAAGATCTAACAATATATACATTAATGACACAATATTTTTTTAAAAATAAGAAATTTCCATAGAATCCAATCATTTTTAATATGATTCAAAGTTTTAATACATACCTCACCCCTAATTTCAGTTGAAAAACTTTATGGTACTGTCTTTCCATGTCCAGATGCCTCCAGTTGGACTGAAGTGAAGTATGCCACTGAGAATCTGAACCATGCATTTTTTTCATCCAGATATTTTAACTGCATGAAGGCGCCATAATAACAATGACGACTGAAGAGTGGTATTACTTTTCAGAGTGAAGGTCAAATTTAGATTGTTTTTTTTAAATCTTGTTTCATTTTGGTCTCATTTCACTTTAGTCTGTATTATCTTGTGACAGAAAAATGAAACAAAAGGAAAAGGAAGTTTACACACATTTTATTTTAAGTTACAGTTTATATGAGCATCAAACATGAGTGTTTTATTTAATTCTTCAGGTTGATACCTTTCTGGTTTCCTGAAATATAATACCCATTAATCCCTGTTTGCAGACACCTTGAAATATTTATTGAATAATACAATACAGATTCTAAAATATAATCTTCTTTTATGAATACTGGCACAATTTCACCCAGCTCTGTGGAAGATTTAAGAAAAATGGCAGGGCAAGATCAGACATTGTTTACATCTCACCTCCAGCAAGATATAACTTTACTTTTGGCTGACCTTTAAGCAAAAGCAATGGTTATGTAACCAAGTAAGCTAAAAACTAAACAGGAAAAGTCACAGAGCAGGGAATGAACTACAAACTTACACTATTTGTTAAACTGAGATTTTTATCATGTTGCTCAAAGAAACACTAAAGTTTCCCAAATGGAAAAATGTGACCGATATTTTATCTTTGCTATTTGAATGTATACATGAATATTTCTGTATTTAAAAGAAGTTATTCAGGGGTCTACAATAAAATGCACTGTACTATTTTACAATGTTAAGCAGTATTACTCATTGCTAGAATAAAATTTTTGAATGAATTGCATTCTATCTTCACATAAGTATTAGATATAATTAACGTTCATGAACAGAGGAGCCTGGAAGGCTGCAGTCCATGGGGTAGCTGAGGGTCGGACACGACTGAGTGACTTCACTTTCACTTTTCACTTTCATGCACTGAAGAAGGAAATGGCAACCCACTCCAGTGTTCTTGCCTGGAGAATCCCAGGGACAGGGGAGCCTGGTGGGCTGCCATCTATGGGGTCACACAAAGTCGGACACGACTGAAGCGACTTAGCAGCAATGTTCATGTTATATGGTTCCTAAAACATACATTTTAAGGTTGTTCTTAAACAAATTTACTTTTGGAAAGTTTTAAGTGCAGCCTTATCCAAGGGCAGAAGAATAACTCCTTGAAGTCTCTTTTTAGCTTTATCATTTGCAGCATATAATCAAGTTAATAGTCACTACATGTTATGCTCAATAGAAAAAAACATCTTGCCAAGGAGAAAAAAAAAGCCACAAAAGAAACTGCATAACCTGGAAATAATCTAAGATTTTGGAAGATTTGTTTTTTAGTAACATATAAATATCTTTAGCAAATTATAGCTCCTTTCTGACGTCTCCATAATCAGATAATGTTTAAATTTTTGCCAAAATTGAACAGCCTTCTAGTAGATTTTATATTTAGCATGCAATTGAATCTTTCATATATCTGTTAGTACTTTTTAAAACCATTTAAACGGGGGGGTTCAAGATTAAAAAATAAAAAATAAAATAAAATGTAAAAAAATAAAAAATAAAACCATTTAAACAATGAAGTTATAACATGAATTGTCTTTGAATAAATATGAAAAGAAAGCTGAAGAGTCAGAAATAAAACTTTATTGAAAATATAGGACTTGAATAACATGTTGGGTGCTGTGCATTGCAGATGAACAGGACACAGATTGCTTACAGTCTAGAGGATCAGACATAAACAAGAAATAAACAATTAAAATACAAGGAGGAAAAGTCATATCCTAGACCTTGCAGGGGCACTTAAATGAGCATTGATAGAGGAAGGGCCATTGGAAGAAAATTTCTTGCCTGAGAAGGAGCAACAATGAGCCAAAGGAATATAAGTCATCATAAAAACTAAAAATAACTTGATAAGACTAGCATAATGGACATCAGAAGGTGAAGGGTGAGACTGAAGAAAGGAAATCTGAAGAGCTCTGTAACTATGAAAGGACCTTAAAACTTCTAAAAGAATTGAAATAAAGCAACCACTACACCAAAGGGTTTTAAACATGGGCCCAATATGATCAACTCCTTCTAGTTCTGTTTGGAGAATGAACAGAAAGAATGGAAGACTGAAATCCTGGAGAAGAGTCAAGATTGGGAGCTGCATTAGTAAGGGGTTTTCCAGAGAAACAGAACCAATAGGATATGAAGATATATATAAAAGGGGATTAAGTACAAGAACCAGTTCACAGGTTATGAAGGAGAGAAGTCCCACAATCTGTTTTCTGTAAGCTGAAAAACCAGGAAAGTTGGTGGTATAATAATTCAGTTCAAGTCCAAAGGTCTGAGAACCCAAGAAAATGAGGGTTTGGGTTGATTACTAGTGTAAGTCTGAGTCTGAAGGCCCAAGAACCTGGAGCTTCGATGTCCGAGGGCAGGAGAAGATGGATGTTCTAGCTGAAGAAGAGAGAAAGAATTTGCTCTTGTTCCACCTCCGTAAATTCTACTCAGGCCCTCAACAGATTCGATGATACTGAACCACATTGGTGAGAGTGAATCTCTTTACTCAGTCTACTGAATTAAATGTTAATCTCTTCCAGAGACATCCTCACAAAGATACCCAGGAATGATGTTTTACCAGCTACTGGATCCCTTAGCCCAGTCAAATTTACAAAAAATTAAACATCACAGGAGCCCATGCAGCACTGGGGAAGAAGAGATGAATTTCTAGCCTTCTAGGAGGTATTGGTGGAGAAGGCAATGGCACCCCACTCCAGCACTCTTGCCTGGAAAATCCCATGGACGGAGGAGCCTGGTAGGCTGTAGTCCATGAGGTTGCAAAGAGTCGGACACAAGTGAGTGACTTCACTTTCACTTTTCACTTTCATGCATTGGAGAAGGAAATGGCAACCTACTCCAATATTCTTACCTAGAGAATCCCAGGGACGGCAGAGCCTGGTGGGCTGCCATCTATGTGGGCACAGAGTCAGACAGGACTGATGAGACTTAGCAGCAGCAGCAGCAGCAGCAGCAGCAGCAGCAGCAGGAGGAGGTATTGGATTGAATGTACTCAGTGAGGGAAGGCAAAAAGCCATGGTATTCAGTGAAGCAGGACCATGGAAAGAGATCTATATACAGGGAAAGGTGATGGGAGGCAGTTTTAGACCTGTTGCCCATCCTCTGAAAAGCCTGAAAAGTGAAAGGGTTAGTCAATCAGTTGTGTCTGACTCTTTGTGACCACATGGACTATAGCCCACCAGGCTCCTCTGTCTATGGAATTCTCAAGGCAAGAATATTGAACTGGGTTGCCATTNCACTTCATGGCAAATACATGGGGAAACAATGGAAACAGTGAGAGACTTTATTTTGGGGGGCTCCAAAATCACTGCAAATGGAGACTGCAGCCGTGAAATTAAAAGATGCTTGCTCCTTGGAAGAAAAGCTATGACCAACCTAGACAGCATATTAAAAACAAAGACATTACCATGTGGACAAAGGTCCACCTAGTGTGAGAGTTGAAACTTCCAGATGTTTAAGAGAAGGAAGGCTGAACACTGAAGAATTGATACTTTTGAACTGTGGTGTTGGAGAAGACTCTTGAGAGTTTCTTGGACTGCAAAGAGATCAAACCAGTCAATCCAAAAGGAAATCAGTCCTGAATATTCATTTGAAAGATGGATGCTAAAGCTCAAATACTCTGACCACCTGATGCAAAGAACTGACTCGTTGGAAAAGACCCTGATGCTGGAAAGATTTAAGGCAGGAGGAGAAGGGGATGACAAAGGATGAAATGGTTGGATGGCATCGCTGATGCTATGGAAAGGAGTGATAGCAAGCTCCAGGAGTTAGTGATGGACAGGGAAGCCTGGTGTGCTGCAGTCTATGGGGTCACAAAGAGTTGGAAGTGACTGAGCAACTGAACCAAACTGAGTTAAAGGCTTAGAACAGAAAGAGTATTTTCTTATTTGCTTTGGAATTTCGCAAGGAGTCAGACATGACTGAGTGACTGAACTGAACTGAACTGAAAAAAGAGTTAAGAATACTTATTCAGAAAGTTTTTCTCGTTTGCACAAAATATTTCACATAAAAGCCTTTCATTATATGATCTGAAATACTCGTTTCTTTATATTATCTAAAGGTCTTTTAATTATATTTTGAAGATATGTTTCAAGAAAATTGAAAATTATCCGCAAGATAATTTATCTTTATGTGAATTCATAAATAGTTACATAGAGATCCATTGAAAGATATTGTTGTTACAAAACTTACATTATTGGGGTTCCTAGAATATGAATAGGAAGCTAGTAAATACTTGATGTGCTTCATTCTTTGCAACCTGAAAACAGTATTACTAAATATCGCTTTATTAAATTAAATAAAATAAAATTTAATTTTAATTATTAATAACCATGATCAATCATATTAATTAGCATTACTGTTTATTAATAATAAATTTTAATTATTAAAGCGCGGTTTCTTATTTGACCCATTTTATAGGTTATGAAGTTAAACAGATAAAGCGACAGAGCTCAGTTTAGAAAGATGAAGTCTGTCGAAGGAGAACAGGGCTAAACTAAAAGACACTGCATAACAGAGAGGGGTGAAATGAAATACTTAAATATAGAAAATGTCTATTATACAACAATATTAGACCCTTTAAAGTTATTGGTACTTATTGATATCCAGGACTTCCCTGGTGGCTCAGAGGTTAAAGCGTCTGCCTGCAGTGCGGGAGACCTGGGTTCAATTCCTGGGTCGGGAAGATCCCCTGGAGAAGGAAATGGCACCCCACTCCAGTACTCTTGCCTGGAGAATCCCATGGACAGAGGAGCTTGGTGGGCTACAGTCCACGGGGTCGCAAAGAGTCAGACACGACTGAGCGACTTCACTTCACTTCACTTCTATTGATATCCAGAGTGGAAGTCCTATACAAGAATATATTTGAAGGCCAATTAAAAATCTATGTTTGATATCAGTAAAAGTTTTCAGGTTATTTGTACAGCATCCTAGTCTTTAATGTTCAAAACCCAAGGAGTCCACACACGTCTCTAGATCTGACATCCCCTACCAAGAGGCCCAGGCTCTGCACCCAAGCCCTCCAATGGCTCATCTGAGCTTTAGGGTGACAGTAGAATCCACTGTACTTAGTTCCTAAAGTCCTATATTTTGTTTTATACATTTTGGGGAAAAAAATCTCTTTTCTCATTTTAAAATAGAAAGTTTTTAAAAATTCCCAAGTAAAAATTCATCTTTACATAAACTCACACCTATTTATTAAGAAGGTCACCATTTGCTTTGTTCATTTGGGGTTAAATTGCATTCCAGGAAAGGAGGTTAGAACAGAGATCTACCTTGTGTTCAGTTCTGGGGCTATGAAGACCCAAAGAGACAACAATATGGAATGCTGAAAAACTTAATAATATTAAAAGTACTAAAGAAATGTAACACATTATTAATTTATCTGAAACATCAAGTATGCTCATAAGACTATAATAAGCTAAATTAATTGTATTAGTTTGCTGCTGCTGCTGCTGCTGCGTCACTTCAGTCGTGTCCGACTCTGTGCGACCCCATAGACGGCAGCCCACCAGGCTCTCCCGTCCCTGGGATTCTCCAGACAGGAACACTGGAGTAGATTGCCATTTCCTTCTCCAGTGTATGAAAGTGAACAGTGAAAGTGAAGTCGCTCAGTTGTGTCCGACTCTTAGCAACCCCATGGACTGACTGGCAGTCCACCAGGCTCCCCCGTCCCTGGGATTCTCCAGGCAAGAACACTGGAGTGGGTTGCCATTTCCTTCTCCAATGCATGAAAGTGAAAAGTGAAAGTCGTGTCCAACCCTCAGCTACCCCATGGACTGCAGTTCCCCAGGCTGCTCCATCCATGGGATTCTCCAGGCAAGAGTACTGGAATGGGCTGCCATTGCCTTCTCTGATTAGTTTGCTAAGGCTGTCTTAAAGTATCACATATCAAAACAATAGGAATGAAATTTTTCACAATTCTGGAAGCCAGAAGTCCTAAGCCAAGATGCTGGCAGGTCTGATTTCTTCTGAGATGTCTACTCTGGTTTGCAGATGGCTGTCTTCTCCCTGTTTCTTTACATGACCTTCTCTTTAAGCTTATTAGTATCCCAATCTTCTGTATGACTATAAAGTCACCAGTCATATTGGATTAGGGCTCACCCTAATGACCTCATTTCAATTTAAATGTCTTTTTAAAGATCTTATTTCCAAATACTGTCACATCTTGAGATACTGGAGGTTAGGACTTCAAACATGAATTTGGGGAGAGGGGATATTGTCTGTAACATTAATATAGTATAGACACAGAGAATGAGGCCACATTATAGCCTATATATTTCAAAACAAATAGTAAGAATAGCATTGTAAATACTGCGTAGTAAACATATGTCAAGAATAATTTAGTAGTTCTTATTGATTCATGACCTTAACATTCCTTAAGAATATCAATTTGCTTGTTTGTCACAGCTGTAAAAGCCAGTTGCACAGGAGATTGGGTCTGTACTCCCACAGAACCCAACCATCCTTATGTGTTTATTGCTAGGAGCTGAGAACCAAAATAGAAAGAATGTATAGAACACAGGGACTTAATGTCTAATTGAAGCAACAGTGCGGATGTTTAAGAGAGAAAGAATAATAAACAACAATACAAGTTTGCATGTTCTAAATTCCAAATGGGAGATTAGCTGTCTTCCCGGTTCTGGGGTCATACCAGCCAGCTCTGCATTGATTTCTAAAGGACTCCAAGAGAAAACTAACACTATTTAAATACGCAGATAATTAGTGGAATAGAATTTCAACAGAAGGAACAATAGGCATACACCTTTTGAAGGCTTTTGATTTCAAATTACTTGCTCTTCCTTTATTTCTCAATGAGAAAGAAATAAAATGTTTAAAAATGCCCTCAATTATTTAAAAGTTCCATTATTTGGAGTCCATTCAACTGAAGTTTGGCAATAATAGGGAATGATAATTAGATTAAGGGATTTTTAAAAATTAATTAGTTGATGCGAATTCAGCAGATACAATTTTATGATCCAAGAGAAAGTAGGGCTGAGTTATTTTGACTACCTGAGTCGCCCTTAGTGTCTTTTTACTCGCAAGAAGATTTGGCCAAAATCAGTTCCATATTTCACTGTTAAATGTGGGAGGGAGAATGGGGAACAACTTTTGTTATGTTCTATGTGTGCAATTATTGACATAAGTTCTCTGATGGAGTAGATTAAAAAACACAAAAATATATTACTATGGTCACAATACTAAAGTGTTTGATTTTATGGGTAGAACTTAGCACTAGAGTTGATTTTATTTCCTGCTAGCATTTTTGTATAGTAAGTGAAGATAGTGTATTAGTTTTAATCATATAGAGTCTGTCAAAAGAAGAGTTTAGGGGAGTACTAGTTAGATGCCCAAGTTCTGGAATCACAGTGCCTAGACACCAAGCCCCTAACTTATAGCCTGCATGTTCTTGGGCAAACTGCTTTTTCTCCCTAATGCCTTAGTTTTATCATCTGTAAATGGGGATAATAATGGGATCTGCATTATAAAAAAAAAAAATGAGGATTTAGTTAAAGAACATAGGAGGAAAATGCTTAACACAAAGTCAACAATAAATGTTAACTATTATTGGTAGCCAATAACTTAGAATATAGCTGCATTTTGCTTTCTAAGCAATGGTTTTCAACATCATCAGCATGAGAATCATCTGAGAAATTTTTAATTCTAGTACTTGGCCTTACTTCTAGAGATTTTGATTAAGTTGGCTTTGGGTGATGCCCAAACATCCCTGAGTTTTAAAAATCCCCCAGGTAATTCAAATGTGCAGTCAAAGTAGAAAGGATTCAATCCAAAGAATCCACACAGATGTGTACCAGCAAACAGCCTCGTCAATGTCCAACCCAGTCTTAGAGTATCTTTCTCCAAACTGTCTTCTGCATAACACTGGTCCATAAGATGCTTCCTGAAGTAAAATAAAATTTTAAAAAGTAACTTGAAAGGGATGGATGCTGAGTCAACTAAACTTGATGATACACAAAACCCCTGAAGATTCTAAGTTCACCTAGCATCTTAAAAGAACTGAGAAGCTCTGCTGCATGTAAACATGTTTATTGCTAATGAACTCAGATTTTCTCCCAATTTTTCATAGTAAGGAAGCACTTCCTTGAGGAATGTTTAACTTTCTGCTCTTACAACATAGTGGCGAATGTCACCAACTATCAGTCCTATTTGCTACACTATCAATTAACTACGAACTGTGCAATGATATATGTTTAATATCTACTAACTAGGCCCTGAGTTAGGTACTAGGAATTGAAAGCTAAAAGGCTTTAAACAGGGTTCTAACACTAGAATCATCCATGGAGTATTTTTTTTCTTTTCTTATTTTTTTTTTAATACAGGTATCTGAACCTTACACCAGACCTACTAGTCTATGAGAATGGACCTGCCAAGATGTAGTCTTTAGCTTTTTACTAGGATTCTGATAATGAACTTGAGTTTGGAAACCACTATTCCATAACCTAGTATTACATATTAAGCCAACCTAGTTCCATTTTTTGCAACTATCAACCAAAAAACAAAAAACAAAGTTCAAAAGAGAAATAGCCATAGAAAAAGAAAAGAAATGAAAGAGGATAAATGAAAAGGAAATAAATAGGACAGCAGCGTGGAGCTGCAACACAGCTGAGCAATGTGCGTGCATGCCACATCCATGCATGCTGCGTCCACTGACCAGACAGGAAGCAGGAAAAGGGCTATACTCTGGACCCACCATGAACCAGGGAAGAACAGATCTCTGTCCCTTATCTGAGAGTAATAACAAACACCTCCTGTACCTTTGCTGAAGACACAGAGAGGAGTGGAAAAGGAGGGAAGCTGGGCAGGAGGAGTAAGGTGATTATAAATCTGTTAACTGAAGAGTTTAGGACAAAGGACTTCAAACTTGTTCTGAGGGCAAAGGAGTTAGGAATCATCCTGCACTTTGAAGAGTGATATGAAATCTTGACATGGGTTCAGAATATAGATATACACTTTTTCTAAGTCAACTATTAACATTTCCTGGTGGAAGCAGATGATAGGGTGCAAGGTAAATACAAACAAAAGGATTTCTGAAAATGCAATTGTGCTTCCTTGAATAGGACTCTAATGGTGGGATCCTAAACACTGCATGGTCTCAATTACACGTGGAATCTATTTTTAAAACAGCCAAACTAAGAGAAACAGAGACTGGAATGGTAGTTGCCAGGGGCTGGTGGTTCCAGGAAATGAGAAGATGGTGGTCCAAGGTCACAAACTTTCACTTATATGATCAGTGATTTATGGAGATGCAATGTACAGCGTGGTGATTATAGTTAACAATGATGAATTATATACTTGAAAGTTTCTAAGAGAGTAGACCTTAAATGTTCCCACCACACAAAAAAATAGTTCTGTCAGGTGATGGATGTGTTAACTAACCAAGTTGGGGTTGTCATTTTACAATATATATGTGCACCAAGTCATAATGTCATATACCTCAAACTTATACAACGTTATATATCAAGTATTTCTCAATAAGGCAAGAAAAAATGGTGAGTTCTTATTGGATCCTAGCTCTTATGTCTTGGATGTTCCTTAAAGAGTTTGACTTTTCAGTGATATGCTTAAATACATCTCAGATTAAAACATTTCCATCTAGGCTTGAGTCAGAGAAATCATCCACCTTACTGTTAGAATTCTGTGGGGGAAAATGTGCCCATTGTCCAAACATTAAATGTTATGGGTCTAAGAATCCAACTGCAACAGTAGAGAGACATGGCGACACAACACAGATGTTGAAATTTCTGTTTTGGAGGAAGAATGCTTGGATATTTTAGGAAGAAAGAATGGCTCTTTTAGGAAGAAAATCAGATCTTTATGACATGATGTACAACTTTCAAAATTTGCTCATGAAGTTGTGAAATGAAAATCAATTTTAAGCTCAATATCTATAGGCATATAGTTTTGATGGAAAGAAGACATATTATCAGAGCTACTCATACTGGTGCAGGGATGCTGCCCAACTCTTCTGCAGAAGTGAAAGGTCCGGAACGTGGCTGCCATCTTGTGGTCTGCAACTAAGTAGGCTTTGGAACTACTCACTTGGCTACTTCCTGCCAGAAACCAAGTTTCAGGTGACATTGGGCCTGGGATAGGAGCAGAGACTTAAAGTATTAGCTACTCATTGAATTCAGATACTGCAAAAATGTTGGCTTCTAAATGCTGAGAAATGGCAGAGGTTGAGTAAGGATATATTGGAAGGATTCTCCGATATAAAGGGATCTTGACTTGATCTCTTTGGAAGACATTACCTAAACAAATATACAGCAGAGTGCATAGGGCTGGGATCTATAGCTGAAAATCAGTAAGAAGGTTGGAAGTGCTCCAGCTCTGTGTTCACTATAAGCAGACAGAAGAACATGACTTGAAGGACTGGTCTTGTTCTACTTCAAAACTGAAGAAGAAGAAACAAATTCTAGCTAAGATTTATTAAGCAATCTTGAACTTCTTTGTTGGAGAAGGCAATGGCACCCCCCTCCAGTACTCTTGCCTGGAAAATACCATGGATAGAGGAGCCTGGTAGGCTGCAGTCCATGGAGTCGCTAAGAGTTGGACACGACTGAGCGATGACTTCCCTTTCACTTTTCACTTTCATGCATTGGAGAAGGAAATGGCAACCCACTCCAGTGTTCTTGCCTGGAGAATCCCAAGGATGGGGGAGCCTGGTGGGCTTCTGTCTATGGGGTCGCAGAGAGTCGAACACAACTGAAGTGACTTAGCAGCAGCAGAACTTCTTTGTAACCCCCAAAAGATCTCTCTGATTTTCTCTGTGACTATCTTGGCCATACAGCAAAAACAAGTTTGAGTGATGGAGCTTGGAGTTGAGATGTTGGGAAGAATTTGGCAGAAGGGAAGGGTTTTCTAGTCACTGGTAGCTTAGGAGAAGCTCAAATAAAACTTCCAACAACCCTACAAAGCCCAGTTTTGTATTGAAGGCTGAATGCCTTGATTTAATTTTATTACACAGAAGGTATCACAGTGAAATTCCCTACAAGCAACTGGATACTTGCCCCCAGCATTTAGCAGACACCAGGCTTCCCTGGTATCTTAAGTGGTAAAGAATCTGCCTGCAATGCAGGAGACACGAGTCAACCCATGGATTGGGAAGATTCCCTGGAGGAGGGCATGGCAATCCACTCCAATATTCCTGCCTGGAGAATCCCAGGGACAGAAAACCTGGCGGGCTACAGTCCACAGGGTCCCAAATAGTCAGACATGGCTGATGAGACTGAGCATGCACACACACACGCAATCATGAATGAAACAAATCCAGTAATTACATGAACTCAGTGTAGAAAAATATGTTTCATCTGTGGCTGTTATTTGAGAGATAAGAGTATTAAATGACAGGCATCAGAGAAGCTGTGAGAACTTAAAAAATATGGAGGAAACAAGAGAGTGTTTAGGAAATATTAAAGCGAGCTTTGAATTAGAGTATTTTTCTTGTTCTTAAAGAGATACAAATGAAGATCAGATTCTTTACTGATGTGCTAGCTTGAGTCACTCAGGGCACACAATGTGGAATTTGTGTCCAAGCTACAGAAGAGTTGTTGAATCCTATTTACTGATTTAGATAGATGTTTAGGTAGATACTCCACATATATTACTCCATTTCCTTTTCACAACTTTATGAAGAAGAGAGAGGTAACTTCCTCTAGTAAGTGGCATAATTAAAATTTCAAACCAGGTTGGATTGACTCTATAGCACGTTATTTCCACTACACCAGGAATTCATGAATCATTCTCATAATGTATGTTCTTTATTATGTCTAAGATCAGACTTTCAGAAGCAGCTGACGGTACTTACTAACTATTGTCAGAAGCAACAGCTTAGTAAAATTTATTACCATACATTTGGTAAACATTATTATTCAAGTAAACAAATATCAAAAATCTCATTCAACAGGTCAATTCATTCACCTACTTTGGCTGCATTTTGCAGCCCACTCACCATCATTGGCCATCGTGATAAACTACTTTTCAAAATAATTAAATATTTCACAGGGTACATAGACACATTTCTAGTCAGCTCACTGCCATTATTAAAATCTGTCATTAAGTTTTTTTTAGGACAAATTCCTTTTCTATGCTGTATAAGGAAGCATTTTACATCAAATACAGTTTTTTCAACAACTGGAGCAATTTCAAGAGTCCTTTCAATAAAAAAATGTAGTCCTTCTAAAAGGTACTCACTTGACCCACTGCCATGTGCAAGCTGGCCCACTGAAAGAAAATATAGTTTGAGTTCAACTTTTATAACATAATATTAACTCTGTATCACTCACATCTAGTTGGTAAAGCCTATGATTTTTTTTGTCAGTTAATAATACAAAGAAGTAACCCATGAATTGACTTTCTTTTTTTTTCTTTTTTTTAATTTTAATTTTTTAGTTTGTTTTGCTTTACAATACTGTATTCATTTTGCTATACATTGACATGAATCAGCCACATGTGTATGAGCTCCCAATCCCAACACCCCTCCCCAGTCCCACCCCACACCATCTCTCTGGATCATCCCCATGCATCAGTCCCAAGCATCCTGCATCGAACCTAGACCAGCGATTTGCTTCACTTATGATATCATACATCTTACAATGCCACACTCCCAAATCATCCCACCCTCTCACTCTCCCACAGAGTCCAAAAGGCTGTTCTATACATCTGTGTCTCTTTTGCTGTCTTCCGTACAGGTTTATCATTACCATCTTTCTAAATTCCATATATATGTGTTAGTATACTGTATTGGTGTTTTTCCTTCTGGGTTACTTCACTCTGTATAATCGGCTCCAGTTGTATCGTTGTATAAAACTCATTTGAGAATAACTAGAATAACTATTCATCTCTCAAAATTCTCTAAGCTTCATCCTATAATAAGCTGCTGCTGCTGCTAAGTCACGTCAGTCGTGTCTGACTCTGTGCGACCCCATAGACAGCAGCCCACAGGCTACATCAGAAATATACACACCTGGACTTTACTCTCACAGCTCTCTGAAGCAGCATTGCCTAATATACAATGTGTGCACACATGTGGGTTCCTGTTCTAGAGTCTCCACTTACTAACTCTGTGACCTTTAGAAAATTACTTAATTTTCTTCATTACAATTTCCTCACCAGTAGGATAATTTTGGAAGTTCAGTTCAATTCAACAAACATTTAAAGTATCTATTACATAACTATGCCTTGTGCTGGAGTCAGGTATAAAAAATTAATTCATCATTGAGCCAGTATTTATTTTGAGCAAACACTATGTATTAGTCACCGTCTTAAAGACTAAGGTTAAATCTTTGAACCAGGCTGACAAACTTCTTGTTCTCATAGCTTATATTTTAATAAAATATTCAGAAAATAAACAAGGAAACCAAGATCTAATTCAACATAAATTCAAGTAAGTGATAGGCACTAGGAAGAAAATAAAGCAGAATGAGTGGGTGACTTTGGGGACTATGTCTGCTCTAGAAACAATAGCCAGAAATGATACCATCTAGGAGGTGAACATTTGAACAGAAAAATGAATGATAAGAAATGATGATCAAGAAATCTCTATATTCAGGAGCTTATTGTCTAGCAGGGCACAGAGGAACAAATGTATTTTCAGTAAGTGCTAGGATTGAAGTTTGTAGACATCTCCTGGTAGAATGTGTTTGAGCAATATAAAAGTGTCCTAGATGAAGTCATGCCCAAATAGATATTCACCAAATGTCAGTCATCTTTTCTCTCTTTAAGATTTAACATGGTGTCCTTCCTTTTAATCAAAAAAGAGAAAACTACTCGAGTCTTCATAGTGACTTTTAGGATCAGAAACAATAAAAATTACATCATGCCACAGAATTCTCTTTTTGCTTCTACTAGCTATGGTTCTTAACTTCTGCCCCAAACCACTATTTCCTGTTGTGTTTTTGTTTCCGATCATTTTTATTGTTTTAGAGTCACAAGCTATCTTGATCTTTTTTGTATCTAAACAGGGAATTAACTTTTTAAGCACAAAAAACATGTTCACCTATTCCAGTTATTTTTGTGTCTGTATTTAGAAAAAGTGCTTGTCCAACTCTTGTGACCCCATGAACTGTAGCCTGCTGGGTTTCTCTGTCCATGGGATTTTCCAGGCAAGAATACTGGAGTGGGATGCCATTTCCTTCTCCAGGGGAACTTCCTGACCCATGGATTGAACTCATGTCTCCTGCACTGCAGACAGATTCTTTACCACTGAGCCACCAGGGAAGATCAGAATCCCTCTACCTCTTCATAGTTCAAACACAAGCAATAGGATGAGTGTGAAAAGAGCTTAACCATAAAAACCCCAGCTGTATTCATACAGTTAGAGAGAGGCTGGGGCACTGATCATGGGAGAGAGGCCAAGGATTAATGTTCAATGTAAGAAAATGGGAATGTTCAACTAAAGATAAGTCTAGAACCACACAAGACAGGAAGGACATGAGTACTGTTAGCTGAAGTGATAGAACAAAGTCTAAGAATCAGTTCTTGTTAAACTTGCATGGGCACTCAAGGAAGTGACAGCATTTGCTAGGGAGTGGGGAAAGTTGTGTGGAGGGGGCAAAGTTGGGTGGACTGGGGTTGCCTTGATCGAATGGGCAGGGAAAGCTTTAGCAGAAAAATATGGGCCCAAGGAAAATGATTCCAGTCACTGTAGAGATTCAGGTATGAAAGTAAGATTCCAGGCTGCAAGTCAGAGGACCCAAGCAAGTCTTGATTCAGGACTCATTCTGTAACCAGTTATATTTTCACTCCAAGAGAAAAAGGATGTGGTCCAGAATCTAGCATGGAGTTAAATGGCCTCAGCAGTAAAATTTCTCAGTAAAGAGGTAGAAGCTGTGTAGCTTTACAAGTCATACAAGAGATGGTGACAGATTTGAAAATGCTCAGAGTAGCTGTCGTATAAGTAAATGGAACACAAAGGATTGTCATGCATTCAGGATTTTACACTGGTGGCATACCTAGCTAGGTGAGATTGCTGCATCTTCTAATGCTTGTTATTTTCTTCTAATAATTTACTACTTAAAGATATGATTTCTATTTTTGTAATGTTTACAATTTGATGTATATAAAGTCCTGAGGAGCCAGATTTTTAAAAAATCTGGCACCAAAAAGCAAAGGTACACCTCTGATGGCTAGAATAGCAAGAAGTCTCCATCTTTTATTTATATTGCAAAAGAAATAAATAAAATTCCTGAACTTCCCTGGTGGTACAGTGCATAAGAATCTGCCTGTCAGCGCAGGGGACATGGGTTTGACCCCTGGTCCTGGAAGATACCACATGCCACAGAGCAACGAAGGCCATGCACCACAACTACTGAGCCTGTGAGCTGCAGCTACTGAAGCAGACGCGCCCTGGACCCCAGCAAGAGAAGCCCCTCCCACTGCAACTAGAGAGTACCCGCAGGCAGCAATGAAGACTCAAGGCAACCAATATATACACATTTTAAATATATATATATATGTTAAAAAAAACCTTAAGCACATGAAAGATTATCTTTTGTCTGAGGGATTTTGTGTTCATAAACTGACACTGATAAAATCTCCAAGGGAAATATGTTTATTGTACCTAGTGACTAGGCTAAAAAGGAAGAAAAGTCCTAGTCCTTTGGTGAAGACAGACAGCCATAGAGATGATGGATGTCTGGAACAGGAAGAGGCATCCATTAAGCCAATCACAGTTGGCACCCTGTTTCAGCACAGAATGTTTGACACTTACTCACAAGTTACTAAAATGATTATGTGCCCAGAGTGCATCCATGTCTGCAAACCAAAACTTTCACTGATGAAAAGAGAGCCTGTTATAATATTTTAAAGGGTGACTCAAAGAGATTCAGCTGTAAAGTATAATTTTTAAAATAAATTCAAAGGAACTTCCAGCACTGACACATTAATAAATAAATTGATAGCCAACTTGTTTTGTTCTCTATGTTGCCAGTAATGAAATCAAATTAGATTTAATAAAAGTTTATATAGTACAATGTGATTCAGACTATCTAATCAAACTATGATTCATTAGTTAAAAAAAAAAAAGTCACAATCCTCTTTCAAATACGGTAAACAGGGATGCCAGGAAGGTTTAACATGTCAATCAACCAGTGAGAAACAAAATATTGTCATATCTCATAAATAAAAAGAGTAATCAATTATTCTTATATAGTCCTTTACAGTTTTATATACTGGATTACAACTTCGACTGTGACTCAGCTTTTAATCACTACTAGAAACAACTGAAAATAGCATATGAGACCCTGTCCCTCCTCCTGGGCAGGGGGGGTCAAGTTTCCCATGGGCAGGGTTGGAAGTAGCGGCGCAAGAGCCTCTTGAATTTTTCTAGACAAAGATGGATTCTAAGCTTAGGAACCAAGAGTCTAAGAAGATGGCAAGAGGTTCTGAAAACAGGTCCAGGGACAGGGGTTGACATGGAAGACAGCCACTTGTCATTTGCATGGTTTGTGTATGGGCTTCTCAACACTGCCCTCCGGGGCCCTTGTAACACATTTCAGAGAACAAAAGCTTAGTTCCAAACTAGTATCAAAGAATTGTAAAGAGTCTCCTTTAAAAAAGCTTTAAAAAATTAAGTATGTATTGGTTATTCAACTAAAAGTCACAGGTTCAAATATGTCATCATTTTTCTCCTACTACTGCATTATTTATGTTGATATGCCCACAGCATGAGAAAATGAAGGAGAGCTGAGTATAGGCTAATATTCTGTAAGAACATCCAAATTCCCTGTATCTTTACATCACACTTTCTCAATCAACATAAATCAATAAATACATAATTGCACATACAAGGACCTGAGGGTAAAAAGAAGGTCAAAATGTGGTTTATGCTATGGAAGAATTTTTGGCCAGTAGAAAAGAGAGAAATGTAAATGTAAAACAATACAGTGACACAATTAGCCTTGTGTTTTGTCCTATGTGCAGGATCAGAACCCCTGGGTGAGGTATATGGTTGTTCTATGCCACTTATGGGCTTCACAGCTGGTTAAGAGTCCACCTACCAACGCAGGAGACAGAAGAGTCGTGGGTCTGATCCTGAGTCAAAAAGATCCCCTGGAGTTGGAAATAGCAACCAACTCCAGTATTCTGGTCTGGAAAATTCTATGGACAGTGGAGCCTGGCGTAGAGTTGGACATGACTGAGCGTGCATGTATATTATGATATGCCATTTTCAGCAGTGAGAGACCCTAATTTGGAAAGTGGTAAACTAGTCTCGTATTTCTCTCTCTTTTTTTTCAAGCATTTCTGTACCTTTTCTATGGTTCCCAAGCCTAAAAAATATTCATGGCCCTCAAATGTACTCTCCTTTAAAATGCTTCCATAGTTTTTCACATTTAGAATAAAAGTTAAATTTCTTTCTCTGGTTGATAAGTCTATAAGATCTAGCCCCCAAATCCTCTCCAAGCTCTTCTCACTGATTCATTAGATTTCCCACCTTCTGGTCCTTTAGAGAAGTCCCTTTCAAACTATAACGTGCAAACAAAATCACCGATGTCTTGCTAAAAATGCAGAATTTTGCCCGTGAAGATTTTCATTTAGTCAGTTTGGAGTTGCTGCTGCTGCTGCTAAGTCGCTTCAGTCATGTCCGACTTTGTGCGACCCCATAGACGGCAGCCCACCAGGTTCCCCCATCCCTGGGATTCTCCAGGTAAGAACACTGGAGTGGGTTGCCATTTCCTTCTCCAATGCATGAAAGTGAAAAGTGAAAGTGAAGTTGCTCAGCAGTGTCCACAGGAAAGGGGGATGTAATTCTTACATATGTAAAAAGCTCCAAAGTGATGCTGATGGTACTAGACCTGGGATCACACTTTAAGTAGCAAGGTGCCAGCTCATTCCAGACACAGCACTATGAACACCAATGAAATTCACCAAGCGTATTCTCCACTTAGAAACACAGTGCCTGTTTTTCCTTCTGGCAGGAACTTGCTTCCCTCACCTCTTTGTATAGCACGATTTATCATGCAGGTATCTGCTCAAATGTCAGCTCTGGAGATAAGTCTTTCTTAATAACCCTATCTAAAGTGGCCCATCCAATCACTGATCTGTAACATTCAACCAATGCTTCTTCCTATTTTATTTTCTTAATTACATTGTCATCTTCTGAATTTTCTTCACTGAACTATTCATTTCCTAGTAAGTTCCATGAAACAATGGCATAGACTGAACTGTTAGCATGGTTTCTCAGCACATAAAACAATACCTGATCCAAAGGGCTGGCTTTATGGGTACATAACCTGTGCAACTTCACTAGGCCTTCTGTTTAGTTTAACACTGCTGTCACCATCTAGACAATAATAATTTTATCATTGAACTTGTGCTTTTTAAGTAAAGGGTAATGGGACAATGAAGCATGATGTGAGTAGAAGAAATTCACTCAAAATAAATCTTCTTTGCTACCCAATTCTCATATTATGTTTGTGAGGTCCCATGAGCAGAAAAATCTGACAGACTCACGTACATGGAATTCAAGAAGACTCAAAGTTATTACAATTAAGTGAATTTCTTGTTTACTTACTTATAAGGTAAATGAGGTACTGACCGCCCCAGGAGACCACACTTTCTATCTAAGCCAGGCCCAGGAAATCTATTACCATGTTACTTCCCTAGTCCATCACTTAATACAGAAAATTACGTACAAGGAAAGAGAAGATAAGGAAAAACACAGTTCCTTCTCTCTTTGGTCCGCCCTTCAGTTCAGTTCAGTTGCTCAGTCATGTCCAACTCTTTGCAACCCCATGAATCACAGCACGCCAGGCCTCCCTGTCCATCACCAACTCCCGGAGTTCACTCAGACTCACGTCCATCGAGTCAGTGATGCCATCCAGCCATTTCATCCTCAGTTGTCCCCTTCTCCTCCTGCCCCCAATCCCTCCCAGCATCAAAGTCTTTTCCAATGAGTCAACTCTGCGCATGAGGTGGCCAAAGTACTGGAGTTTCAGCTTTAGCATCATTCCTTCCAAAGAAATTCCAGGATTGATCTCCTTTAGAATCAACACCACAGTTCAAAAGCATCAATTCTTTGGCGCTCAGCCTTCTTCACAGTCCAACTCTCACATCCATACATGACTACTGGAAAAACCATAGCCTTGACTAGACGGACCTTAGTCGATAATGTCTCTGCTTTTGAATATACTATCTAGGTTGGTCATAACTTTTCTTCCAAGGAATAAGCGTCTTTTCATTTCATGTCTGCAATCACCATCTGCAGTGATTTTGGAGCCCAGAAAAATAAAGTCTGACACTGTTTCCACTGTTTCTCCATTTATTTCCCATGGAGTGATGGGACCGGATGCCATGATCTTCGTTTTCTGAATGTTGGGCTTTAAGCCAACTTTTTCACTCTCCTTTTTTACTTTCATCAAGAGGCTTTTTAAGTTCCTCTTCACTTTCTGCCATAAGGGTGGNAAAAAAAAAAAGTCACAATCCTCTTTCAAATACGGTAAACAGGGATGCCAGGAAGGTTTAACATGTCAATCAACCAGTGAGAAACAAAATATTGTCATATCTCATAAATAAAAAGAGTAATCAATTATTCTTATATAGTCCTTTACAGTTTTATATACTGGATTACAACTTCGACTGTGACTCAGCTTTTAATCACTACTAGAAACAACTGAAAATAGCATATGAGACCCTGTCCCTCCTCCTGGGCAGGGGGGGTCAAGTTTCCCATGGGCAGGGTTGGAAGTAGCGGCGCAAGAGCCTCTTGAATTTTTCTAGACAAAGATGGATTCTAAGCTTAGGAACCAAGAGTCTAAGAAGATGGCAAGAGGTTCTGAAAACAGGTCCAGGGACAGGGGTTGACATGGAAGACAGCCACTTGTCATTTGCATGGTTTGTGTATGGGCTTCTCAACACTGCCCTCCGGGGCCCTTGTAACACATTTCAGAGAACAAAAGCTTAGTTCCAAACTAGTATCAAAGAATTGTAAAGAGTCTCCTTTAAAAAAGCTTTAAAAAATTAAGTATGTATTGGTTATTCAACTAAAAGTCACAGGTTCAAATATGTCATCATTTTTCTCCTACTACTGCATTATTTATGTTGATATGCCCACAGCATGAGAAAATGAAGGAGAGCTGAGTATAGGCTAATATTCTGTAAGAACATCCAAATTCCCTGTATCTTTACATCACACTTTCTCAATCAACATAAATCAATAAATACATAATTGCACATACAAGGACCTGAGGGTAAAAAGAAGGTCAAAATGTGGTTTATGCTATGGAAGAATTTTTGGCCAGTAGAAAAGAGAGAAATGTAAATGTAAAACAATACAGTGACACAATTAGCCTTGTGTTTTGTCCTATGTGCAGGATCAGAACCCCTGGGTGAGGTATATGGTTGTTCTATGCCACTTATGGGCTTCACAGCTGGTTAAGAGTCCACCTACCAACGCAGGAGACAGAAGAGTCGTGGGTCTGATCCTGAGTCAAAAAGATCCCCTGGAGTTGGAAATAGCAACCAACTCCAGTATTCTGGTCTGGAAAATTCTATGGACAGTGGAGCCTGGCGTAGAGTTGGACATGACTGAGCGTGCATGTATATTATGATATGCCATTTTCAGCAGTGAGAGACCCTAATTTGGAAAGTGGTAAACTAGTCTCGTATTTCTCTCTCTTTTTTTTCAAGCATTTCTGTACCTTTTCTATGGTTCCCAAGCCTAAAAAATATTCATGGCCCTCAAATGTACTCTCCTTTAAAATGCTTCCATAGTTTTTCACATTTAGAATAAAAGTTAAATTTCTTTCTCTGGTTGATAAGTCTATAAGATCTAGCCCCCAAATCCTCTCCAAGCTCTTCTCACTGATTCATTAGATTTCCCACCTTCTGGTCCTTTAGAGAAGTCCCTTTCAAACTATAACGTGCAAACAAAATCACCGATGTCTTGCTAAAAATGCAGAATTTTGCCCGTGAAGATTTTCATTTAGTCAGTTTGGAGTTGCTGCTGCTGCTGCTAAGTCGCTTCAGTCATGTCCGACTTTGTGCGACCCCATAGACGGCAGCCCACCAGGTTCCCCCATCCCTGGGATTCTCCAGGTAAGAACACTGGAGTGGGTTGCCATTTCCTTCTCCAATGCATGAAAGTGAAAAGTGAAAGTGAAGTTGCTCAGCAGTGTCCACAGGAAAGGGGGATGTAATTCTTACATATGTAAAAAGCTCCAAAGTGATGCTGATGGTACTAGACCTGGGATCACACTTTAAGTAGCAAGGTGCCAGCTCATTCCAGACACAGCACTATGAACACCAATGAAATTCACCAAGCGTATTCTCCACTTAGAAACACAGTGCCTGTTTTTCCTTCTGGCAGGAACTTGCTTCCCTCACCTCTTTGTATAGCACGATTTATCATGCAGGTATCTGCTCAAATGTCAGCTCTGGAGATAAGTCTTTCTTAATAACCCTATCTAAAGTGGCCCATCCAATCACTGATCTGTAACATTCAACCAATGCTTCTTCCTATTTTATTTTCTTAATTACATTGTCATCTTCTGAATTTTCTTCACTGAACTATTCATTTCCTAGTAAGTTCCATGAAACAATGGCATAGACTGAACTGTTAGCATGGTTTCTCAGCACATAAAACAATACCTGATCCAAAGGGCTGGCTTTATGGGTACATAACCTGTGCAACTTCACTAGGCCTTCTGTTTAGTTTAACACTGCTGTCACCATCTAGACAATAATAATTTTATCATTGAACTTGTGCTTTTTAAGTAAAGGGTAATGGGACAATGAAGCATGATGTGAGTAGAAGAAATTCACTCAAAATAAATCTTCTTTGCTACCCAATTCTCATATTATGTTTGTGAGGTCCCATGAGCAGAAAAATCTGACAGACTCACGTACATGGAATTCAAGAAGACTCAAAGTTATTACAATTAAGTGAATTTCTTGTTTACTTACTTATAAGGTAAATGAGGTACTGACCGCCCCAGGAGACCACACTTTCTATCTAAGCCAGGCCCAGGAAATCTATTACCATGTTACTTCCCTAGTCCATCACTTAATACAGAAAATTACGTACAAGGAAAGAGAAGATAAGGAAAAACACAGTTCCTTCTCTCTTTGGTCCGCCCTTCAGTTCAGTTCAGTTGCTCAGTCATGTCCAACTCTTTGCAACCCCATGAATCACAGCACGCCAGGCCTCCCTGTCCATCACCAACTCCCGGAGTTCACTCAGACTCACGTCCATCGAGTCAGTGATGCCATCCAGCCATTTCATCCTCAGTTGTCCCCTTCTCCTCCTGCCCCCAATCCCTCCCAGCATCAAAGTCTTTTCCAATGAGTCAACTCTGCGCATGAGGTGGCCAAAGTACTGGAGTTTCAGCTTTAGCATCATTCCTTCCAAAGAAATTCCAGGATTGATCTCCTTTAGAATCAACACCACAGTTCAAAAGCATCAATTCTTTGGCGCTCAGCCTTCTTCACAGTCCAACTCTCACATCCATACATGACTACTGGAAAAACCATAGCCTTGACTAGACGGACCTTAGTCGATAATGTCTCTGCTTTTGAATATACTATCTAGGTTGGTCATAACTTTTCTTCCAAGGAATAAGCGTCTTTTCATTTCATGTCTGCAATCACCATCTGCAGTGATTTTGGAGCCCAGAAAAATAAAGTCTGACACTGTTTCCACTGTTTCTCCATTTATTTCCCATGGAGTGATGGGACCGGATGCCATGATCTTCGTTTTCTGAATGTTGGGCTTTAAGCCAACTTTTTCACTCTCCTTTTTTACTTTCATCAAGAGGCTTTTTAAGTTCCTCTTCACTTTCTGCCATAAGGGTGGTGTCATCTGCATATCTGAGGTTATTTATATTTCTCCTGGCAATCTTGATTCCAACTTGTGTTTCTCCTCCCTTATTAAGGACAAAAGGAGACAGTGCTAATAGAAACTGCCCATATTAAGAAATGAAATAAAAACAGTTGAATTAGTTCTGTGCAATATTTCTGTTTTATTAAAAACAAAGTATATGCATATATAAACTATGAAATATGAATTATCATGAAATGCAAATTTGGGGAAGTCTAGATATGGATTAAATGTTCTTATACTTTCATTTAAAACTGACACTGCACAACATAATGATGAGTAAAATTCATGCTAATTAGATATTTTAATCTTTTCTAATTAAAACAATTGCAAAAAGACAAAACAAAACAAAAAACAAACAAACAAACAAAATGACACATCAAAAGAAAGAAGCATGAAGAAAGAAAAGACTTTATAGCCCATACTTTTAATGGAACTTTTCCCTGAATTTTGCACAAGAAGCCCACATTTCATTTTCTGCTGGGTGCCAAAAATTGTGTAGCCCGTCCTACTGACCCATAGAAGCACATGTTGAATGGTAGAATTGTACATTTACTATGTGGTGGGTATTATGCAAAGCCCTCTATATAGATTCACCTTATTTTATCTGCACAATAACCTTTTAAAATAGATGTTACTGTTTAACAGATGAGAAAACAAAGACTTAGAAAGATTAAGTAATTTAGCCAATATCTTAAAGGTTACTAGTAAAGAAGCTAGATTTCAGACTAGGATTTAAGTCTGCAGGATCCTAAAGCCCATCTCTTGATGACTCTGCTGTAATTTCTCCAAGAAGTCAGTCTTATTCCAGGCTTTGCTTGCACTCCTGGAATATTCCAGAATGGGTCCAAGATTCTATTCCAAATCAAATTGAAAAAATAATACTGATCTCATTTTTACCTTGTTCCTAAGGACTCTCAAAAGTCTTTAGTTCTGTATCTATACCCAGATTTTCACATGGATCCATGTAAATAATTCACAGTTGAGTAGGTGCCAGACACCAATTAAATCAAATTTCTCAGAGTATTTCAATATTTGTGTCTCAGAGACTAGGGGAACTTTTAACCTTATTTTGACATTTTATTTAGATCTCCAAGATGAAGACCATTTCATTAGGGTCTTTTAAGTGTTTCTAGCTATATTCCAGAGCACCAAGAAACAATGTCTTTCAACAGTTTTAATATTCTTTGCCCAAATCTCACTGGCAAATGTAAGTATATCTTTTATTCATGCTGTTGAATAAAAGTCTCTGCCTGGATATGCATGATGTTTAAAATATTTTAAATAATGCTCACTATGGTAACAATATATTTGAAGTTTCTGTCATTTGGACATTAAAATATTCAGTTAGAAAGTGAAATATAGTACCAAACTCTTGAACATTTAGTATTACTGAAAGGGAAAAAAAAATCAGTGTGTGATCATATATCAAACATCTCATGTTTTTATTTTAGTATTTGTTACCAGATAGGACCTATTTATCTAACATATTTGTGATTAAATTTATTTTACCGTTATAGTTTTAAAGTCAAATATTTACTTTTCATATACATTTTTTGATAAGAATATTACTATAAATCCATTTTGAGATGAGATGTGTTGTAATAGGTTCAGTACATATAATGAGGCCTAATCACAGGCACTTACCTTCACTCTATTTCAAGGTACAGAGCTCTAGATAATTACATGGTAACATATTCATACATCATGAGTTGTAAGAGATTTTCAAATACTTCTAATTTTGTTGATATTAACATCTTCGAATGGCTATATTCACTTTTTCCTTGCAGTTTAAAATCCATCACAGGTACAAGATTAAGTGACAGAGCCATGTGGATATCATTTAATTTGGACTCATAATAAAATAAATCACTTAATTATAAACTTCTCTAACTTTTGAACTCTGCTTTTGTCTGTTAGAGAAGCCAGTTGCTTTTGCTCTTAATATAAGCAAAGAAATTACAAGAGAAAAACTGGAAATTCTCTTAGCCTCAATTTCCTTGTTTCTAAAATGAAGGTGAACGGACTTGACTTTCAAGGGATGTTCCTTCTCTATGAATCCAGAAGATTTATTTTTCTCCTTTAATATGAACCAGACATTATTTCACCTTCACTTTGATTTGACTACTAATATTACTTCTGTGCATTTAGTCAAAAATATATGAAATTACCCAAATACTCAAACAAAAAGTTCTCATGCTCATTATAATTGACAGGACAAATTAGGTGAATTTTTAAAGCGTTTACCTCAGTCCCATGCTTCACCTGGGAATTGAGATAAATATCGATATTATGCATGATACTATATTTTTAAGTGCCAATTATCATCTGCTGTTGTCATAGGTTGGGAAATTTTTTCCCCCATTTCTTAATTACATGATGCCCTACCAATGTTTGCTTGGTGAACAAAGGATGACCGAAGTAAGACAAAGAATAAATTTTTGGTTAACCTGAATGAAATACAAAGCACTTTCACATTTTATACATTTCCAAAGTAAAACAACAACAACAATTATAACACCAAAGTGCTTGTGGATGCCTATTTGTGTGTGGGGTGATGTTAAAGTGTATGTGGATGTGTGTGTGTGTGTGTGTGTGTGTGTGCTGAAGAGACAGGGGAAAAGAAAATAAAACACAAAAATGGAGAGAATAAGAAAAAAATACAAATGATTCACTGTCTCAAAACTCTCTAAGATTCAAGATGTTGTAATATATCAGTGAATGCCCTCCCTAGGTCTCAAAAACTAAAACATAAAATATACTTGGGCAAATGATCAAAATAATTTCCATATTTATTCTGCTTTTAGAGCAGTTGTTCTCAACCTCAGGCTGCACATTAGAATCATCCAGAAAGCTTTTTAAAAAAATTTCTGAGGCTCATATCAGATCAATTAAAATCAGATACTGGGCGGGACTGGACATTCCTACTGTTTTAAAAGCTCCGTTAGGGATACTAATGTGCAGCCAGGGTTAAGAGCATTGATTTATAGTAAACCCTATTATACAGTGCGGTAAGAAATCCGCATTTAAATTTTAAGTGAGAGCACCAATTTTTAAGAGTTTGAAGACACCTTACCAAGTTGATGATACATTCTGTCCATTCTTCAATTATGACTCAAACCAGAAATCAAAAGTACCTAAGCCCATGCTGAGCTGGTGGGACTATGAGTCAGTGATCATACGGCAGCCTTGAAAAGAGTGTCTTTCTTGATGCATACTGGCCCTGTTTCCACGGTGCCCATCTCTCCAGGTAAACTCCAGAGAACAAAACAACCCTGCTTGACGTGGGTTTACAAGCTTTTTATTTTTTATTTTTTCCTGTTTGAAACTGTTAAATCGAGGTAAAAATGTAATATTCATAGGATACATTGAAGTTCCCTAGCCTGGAAATTTTTATTTCTTTGCCAAAGTAAGGCAGAACAGTTTTCAGGCAAAAAAAAAATTAAAATTAAAATTGCCTACATTAAAAAAATTCTCTTTTATTGGTTTCTTACCAAAGTGAAACGTGACTTGCTGCTTGGAGGTCGCTCCCAGGATTAATAATCTCCAGGTGTATTCAAAACTATTAACTGCCTCTGAAGGGACCAAAAAGAGGCTTCCAGAATCCTGCTATTTGTAGGAGAGATACTGAGCTCAGTGTTTGCTGCCTCGCTGAGTTCCTATGGCCAAGGTATTCATGTTGTGCTTAAACTAGGAAGCTTGAAAGGAATAACTTGGGCAGAGAACTTCGTTGTGCGAGCATGAATGCACTGAAGGCCTTGTAAAGAAGCTTGTTTGAATTACATATATGTTAAACAGTTTCAGAACCGTTTCCACTTTAAGTTTTTGCACAATAAACCCCAAATTGCACTTTTGACTACTGAGCTGAGTCTTTTCTACTTGCTTTTTCCCCCAAAATAATAAATCCCCTTAATGATGACTGTGCAGCACTGTCACACACTGACACAGTCTATTTCTTCAACCTCTGTCATTAAAAGATGCAACTTATTTATGATGATTAATAATAATGAAATATGTATGAAGAAATAAATTATACAAATGCTGAACTGTACATAATAGGGAGAGACAGAAATGGCCAGGCCCTAGCTACCTGGCCCCTAGTACAGACAGTGGACAGCAGTTCTCTCCAGCTAATTTTCCTCTGGGATCATAACTTAGGAAGCAGGTTGTGAGAAAGTTTGAAAGGTGTTTGGACAGGTTCAAACTCTTTTTTCAATCGTGGAGTTGTAAAACCCAATTTCTCCCCTGACCCAGGTCTTACTGTTGCTATCACATCACATTATTGAAGGCAGCCTAGAACACCTGAGTCAATGCCAACTGATGGCATGTGTCAAATCTTTTATCTCAGCTGACACAGAAATGCCACCTACCTTCCCAGTGCTCTTTCTGAATATCCATAACTTAGCACTCAGGATGTGGGTGCTAAGCAGGGTAAGTGAAGGAGTATATCTCACAGTATCAATAGTATGAGTGGATGTGCAACAAGATAGGAATTGCCATTAGGTGACTGGTTCAGAGATGGCTTATGGCCCTAGCACACTCATGACTTCAAAATCACTCGTGGTGCAACTGCTTCCTCTAGTTGGCATGTTTATTCTGAGTCAAAGATATTAACACAGGCAAGCCCAAGTCTCATAATTTTTACATTTTATAAATAAGTGGATGCAATTTTTTAAGACACAAATCATTGCTTTTACAAAATTAAAGCAATCTAACACTTCTGCTAAAGCTGAAATTCCACAGACTCATGGCTAAAGTTCACAAGCACAAGCAGTGGCCTTTCCACCCCACAAGAGGATCCAGCCACCTTGTTTTCAGAAGATCTGGTTTAAACTGGCTGGTGAAATTCCCCATTTTGGAAAAGCTAGTTGAGTATTGGAATATCAGGAACAAAAATAAAACTACTGCTTTACTTTTCAATAGAATAAAATTCTCAACCCATGAGACCCTTGAGGAATACTGAAGACCATTTCTAACCACATCACTGAGTGATCATGCCCTACAGGCTCATTGCTGTTATTAGCTATTTCCAAAACCTTTTGTCAAATTAATCATTTCGCAGACGTCTCACACACACACAACAGATGTTCTTAGAGATAAATTATGTGACAGAGAGGGAAACATGACACTTTTAGGAGATAAATATTAAACTAAGTCAAAACAAAATATGGGGCTGACAATCCCTGTAGTAATTTTTATTGTCACATGGAAGGGCCTGATTACTTTGGATTCACTTTTGTCAGATGGAGTTCATAGAAAATTTAGATTATTAACTGTAGGCAAAGTCAATTTATAACTGTATGTTTATTTGCGATTTTTATTGATTATGATGTGTCGCTCCATTAGAATGGAAACTCTGTGACGGCAGTCATGAACCTGGCTTTACTCAGTACTTTGGGAGTTTCACTTTGTTTTCTTTAGGGCGTTACCTGGTACTTTGCACTAAGAAAACTGAACTTAGTTAAAAAAAGAATCTCGCCATAAAGGGAGAAGATTTGAGTCCTCTGTTTTACATTATAGATGGTTTGTTTGAGAATTAGATCTGCCATTAGGTGCTTCAAATACTTAACTCTTTCAACTCAAAATGAAACTTGAACATATTAAGAAAAGTCCCACAATAGAATTAGTAAGTATATTGCATTCATCAGAAGGGAGTAATATATGTTTTTATGACTGAAGGCCTCCCTGTCTAATTCATAGCTTTCAAAGCTCTAGTAAGAAAACTGAATGACCCACTATTTTATAATTCATCTCAGCTTAAACTTCTGAATAACTTTTTTTAGTTTACCATAGTCATTTCATTACATGATTAAACTTTAGCTCATGTAAACTCTAAATCATAGGGAATAAATTTGAATAACAGATACCTTAAAATAAGAAGAGTCACTATTTGATAGTGGCTGTGAAATTTATACTTGCAAAGTTTCATTGTGGATAACTGACAAAAAATATAGATTCCTAGGTTCCATTCCCAGAATTATTAAGTCTGGCTTGGGACTAGGAATCTGTGTTTTAAACTAATACCATACCTTGAGATAATAATAGTTCTCCCCTCCCTTTCAACTGATGATCTTGACATTATATACATATGTCTGTAATAAAATTCAGAGATTCTCACAAGGAGCCAAGACTTGCTCTTATCTTTAAAACACACACACACACACACGCATGCAAAAGTCTATTTATGAAAATTAATAATTAAACTCACAGAGAGGAGTGGCCCAGGAATGTGTGCTAAGAAATGCCTCCTCTGTGATCTGTGCCTGTTTTATGAGATGAATGGGGAAATGACGCAGTGAATGAAGCCTCAGGACAGCTTATGGCATTCGTATCTCATAAACCAGTTTGTGAAGTGAANGGTTCTCACAAGGAGCCAAGACTTGCTCTTATCTTTAAAAACACACACACACACACACACGCACGCAAAAGTCTATTTATGAAAATTAATGATTAAACTCACAGAGAGGAGTGGCCCAGGAATGTGTGCTAAGAAATGCCTCCTCTGCGATCTGTGCCTGTTTTATGAGATGAATGGGGGGATGACGCAGTGAATGAAGCCTCAGGACAGCTTATGGCATTCGTATCTCATAAACCAGTTTGTGAAGTGAAGTCTCTCAGTCATGTCCAACTCTTTGCGACCCCATGGACTGTAGCCTACCAGGCTCCTCCCTCCATGGGATTCTCCAGGCAAGAGTACTGGAGTGGGTTGCCATTTTCCTTCTCCAGGGGATCTTCCCGACCCACGGATCAAACCTGGGTCTCCCTTCCCTGGTGGCTCAGACGGTAAAGGGTCTGTCTACAATGCGGGAGACCCGGGTTCGATCCCTGGGTTGAGAAGATACCCTGGAGAAGGAAATGGCAATCCACTCCAGGACTATTGCCTGGAAAATCCCATGGACGGATGAGCCTGGTAGGCTACAGCCCATGGGATCGCAAATAATCGGACATGACTAAGTGACTTCACTTCACTTATAGCTTGAGGTCTAGGTGTGAGAAAAATATTTTGGAAAATACCGCCCTTGTATCTTAGGTTTGAATTTAGCTTTTATTTTGAGGGGAATGGAGAGTAAAGGTTTTTCAGTTGTAAAACTTGACTATAAAATTGTTTTCTACTCTGTCATGGTGAGCATCCTCTCCATCAGTTAATAAATTTCTCTGCATAAGTAGTGGTGAGTCTTGTGAGCTGACTTTCTGCAAATTGTTTTCTCCTCTGAAATGGTTGGTTTATTTCACTTCATGCAGCTCCAGGAAGAATGCGTGCTAGCTTGCATGTGTGCTCACTCATGTTTGACTCTTTGCAACCCCAAGGACTGCAGCCCATGACATTCCTGTGCCCATGGAATTTTCCAGACAAAAATACTGAAGTGTGTTGCCATATCTGTCTCCAGGGCATATTCTCAACCAAGAGATAGAACCCACATCTCCTGCAGTGGCAGGTGGATTCTTTACCACTGAACCACCTGGGAAGCCCTCTAAGAGTGGGAGTACGCATTATGGACAAGTAAGACTTGCTGAAGTATTGGAGGTAAGGAAACGGACCTTCTAATAGCAGCAAAGCAGCCCTGAGGGGAAAGACAGAGAGCGCTTTACCGGGAGAATATGCCCTAAAGACTCTGAGAGGGCTCTGCTTCCATCTTTGGCTTTGCACAACTTTTCTGTTGTCTCTCTACATAAAGTCCACTCCCTTTTTCAAGAAAATCACCATACAACCCATCATTCTACTGCTTTTTTTTTTCTTCAAAGCACTAAATATCATTTGAAATGTTCACAGGAATTTGTTTGTTAACATAGTCTTTTGTTTGCTTCTCCAAATAAAATGCAAATGCTGTCAAACCAGGACACTTAACTGTCAGTTAGGTCAGTTCAGTTGCTCAGATGTGCAGGATTCTTTGCGACCTCATGGACTGCAGCGCACCAGTCATCCCTGTCAATCACCAACTCCCAGAGTTCACTCAAACTCATGTCCATTGAGTCGCTGATGCCGTCCAACGATCTCATCTTCTGTCATCCCCTTCTCCTCCTGCTCTCAATCTTTCCTGGCATCAGGGTCTTTTCAAAAATCAGTTCTTCACATCAGGTGACCAAAGTATTGGAGTTTTAGCGTTAGCATCAGTCCTTCCAATGAACACCCAGGACTGATTTCCTTTAGGATAGACTGGTTGGATCTCCTTGCAGCCCAAGGGACTCTCAAGAGTCTTCTCCAACACCAAGTACAAAAGCATCAATTCTTCGGTGCTCATCTTTCTTTATAGTCCAACTCTCACAACTATACATGACTACCAGGAAAACCATAGCTTTGACTAGATAGACCTTTATTGGCAAAGTAATGTTTCTACTTTTTAATATGCTGTCTAGGTTGTTCATAAATTTTCTTCCAAGGAGTAAGTATCTTTTAATTTCATAGCTGCAATCACTATCTGCAGTGATTTTGGAGCCCCCAAAAATAAAGTCCTGTCACTGTGTCTCCACTGTTTCCCCATCTATTTGCCATGAAGTGATGGGACCAGATGCCATGATCTTAGTTTTCTGAATGTTGAGTTTTAAGCCAACTTTTTCACTCTCTTTTATAAACAAATACAAAAGAAGAGCAGATGGACACAGAGCAATAACAGTAATCACAAATCCTAAAAATAAAATTCCAATAACTGAAATAATAGCATTTTTAAACTTCCTTAACAGTCATGATAAACTTTAGATGTGATCTTGGTAAAGAAAAAATCATGAATTAGAAAGCAGTACTGNTTTTATAAACAAATACAAAAGAAGAGCAGATGGACACAGAGCAATAACAGTAATCACAAATCCTAAAAATAAAATTCCAATAACTGAAATAATAGCATTTTTAAACTTCCTTAACAGTCATGATAAACTTTAGATGTGATCTTGGTAAAGAAAAAATCATGAATTAGAAAGCAGTACTGGGGTATTTTATTTGTAGGATACAAAATCACTTTTATTGTTCTTATTATTGTTGATTTTGTTTTATTTCCATCTGTTCTTGATTCATATGTGCCTGAGGAAGATTGGCATGTTTACTGATTTCATGGTATTTACAAGTTAATTGAGGAACAAACAAAAAGATCAGGTCAAGATATGTACGAACAAACCTAGTGAAGTTAATGGAATTCCAGTTGTGCTATTTCAAATCCTAAAAGATGATTCTGTGGAAGTGCTACACTCAATACGTCAGCAAATTTGGAAAACTCAGCAGTGGCCACAGGACTGGAAAAGGTCAGTTTTCATTCCAATCCCAAAGAAAGGCAATGCCAAAGAATGCTCAAACTACCACACAACTGCACTCATCTCACATGCTAGTAAAGTAATGTTCAAAATTCTCCAAGCCAGGCTTCAGCAATACATGACCCATGAACTTCCAAATGTTTAAGCTAGTTTCAGAAAAGGCAGAGGAACCAGAGATCAAATTGCCAACATCCACTGGATCATGGAAAAAGCAAGAGAGTTCCAGAAGAACATCTATTTCTGCTTTATTGACTATGCCAAAGCCTTTGACTGTGTGGATCACAATAAACTGTGGAAAATTCTGAAAGAGATGGGAATACCAGACTACCTGACCTGTCTCTTGAGAAACTTGTATGCAGGTCAGGAAGCAACATTTAGAATTGGACATGGAACAACAGACTGGTTCTAAATAGGAAAAGGAGTATGTCAAGGCTGTATATTGTCACCATGCTTATTTAACTTATATGCAGAGTATATCATGAGAAATGCTGGCTGGAAGAAGCACAGCTGGAATCAAGATTGCCAGGAAAAATATCACTAATCTCAGATATGCAGCTAACACCACCCTTATGGGAGAAAGTGAAGAAGAACTAAAGAGCCTCTTGAAGAAAGTGAAAGAGGAGAGTGAAAAAGTTGGCTTAAAGCTCAACATTCAGAAAACGAAGATCATGG
>SJYA01000699.1:951643-1002167 GCA_006410615.1 Neotragus moschatus | reverse complement strand
AAAAAAAAAAAAGGATATATGGATCAATGGAACAGAATAGACAGCTCAGAAATAAACCCACATGCCTACAGTCAATTCATCTCCAACAATGAAGGCAAGAATACACAATAGAGAAAAATCAGTCTCTTCAGCAAGTGATGTTGGGAAAGTTGGACACCTGCACGTAAATCAATGAAGTTAGAACATACCCTCACAGACAAAAATAAACTCAAAATGGCTTAAATACTTCAATATAAGACACGACACTATGAAACTCCCAGAAGAGAACACAGGCACAACATTCTCTGACATAAACCATACAAATATTTCTTAGGTCAACTTTCCAAAGCAAAAGAAATAAAAACAAAAATAAACAAATAGGATTTAATCAAACTTACAAACTTTTGCACAACAAAGGAAACCAGAAACAAAACAAAAGGACAATCTGTGCACTGGAAGAAAATATTTGCAAATGATGCAACCAACAAACACTTTATTTCCAAAATATACAGACATCTCATGCAGCTCAATAAAAACAAAACAAAAAAACATTCAAAAAATGAGCAAAAAGCCTAGATAGACATTTCTCAAAAAAAGATATACAGATGGCCAACAGACACATGAAGAAGAGATGCTCTACATTACTAGTAGAGAAAAACAAATGAAAACCACAATGTGATAGCACCTCACACCAAGCAGAATGGTCATAATCAAAACATTTACAAATAAAAAACTCAGGGGCTTCCCTGGTGGCTCAGTGGTAAACAATCTGCCTGCCAATGCAAGAGAAATGGGTTTGATCCCTGGTCTGGGAAAATCCCACATGCTGGGGACAACTAAGTCCATGTGCCACAAGGATAGAGCCTGTACTCTAGAGCCCTGGAGCAGCAACTACTGAGTCCACGTGCCGCAACTACTGAAGTCCACACACATACAAATGATCACTTTGGCGAAAAAATTAAAATCAAATCTCATTTTTTTTAACTTACTCTTTTCCTAGTAATTCAACATTACTAGCAAATGAATTTGCTTTTATAATGGCCCTTATAATTATTAATGACCTTTAGGCCTGACATGTGTAATAGATACATTCTCTGAGAAAATATGATAACAAAAGGATCATGGATAGTATTCTACGTAGAAGTTTTATTTTTAGCACCCAAATTAGATACTCACAGATTTTATTGCACATGGAAGCAAGCTGGTCATCATATTTTAAGACTATGTATCCTGATTTGGGTAAAACACTCTAATTATATATGTTATATATGACTATGGTAACTATATATATATACATATATAGTTTTCAAAAGATAATAGGGTATTATTTCAGTTCAGTTCAGTCACTCAGTCATGTCAGATTCTTTGCGACCCCGTGAATCACAGCACACCAGGCCTCCCTGTCCATCAACACCTCCCGGAGTTCACTCAGACTCACGCCCATCGAGTTGGTGATACCTTCCAGCCATCTCATCCTCTGTCGTCCTTTTCTTCTCCTGCCCCCAATCCCTCCCAGCATCAGAGTCTTTTCCAAAGAGTCAACTCTTCACATGAGGTGACCAAAGTACTGGAGTTTCAGCTTTAGCATCAGTCCTTCCAATGAACACCCAGGACTATCTCCTTTAGGATGGACTGGTTGGATCTCCTTGCAGTCCAAGGGACTCTCAAGAGTCTTCTCCAACACCACAGCTCGAAAGCATCAATTCTGCAGTGCTCAGCTGTCTCCACAGTCCAACTGTCACATCCATAATGACCACTGGAAACACCATAGCCTTGACTAGACGGACCATTGTTGGCAAAGTAATGTCTCTGATTTTAATATGCTATCTAGGTTGCTCATAACTTTTCTTCCAAGGAGTAAGCATCTTTTAATTTCATGGCTGCAATCACCATCTACAGTGATTTTGGAGCCCCTCAAAATAAAGTCCGACACTGTCTCCACTGTTTCCTCCTTTATTTCCCATGAAGTGATTCTTTACACTTGTACCAAACACATAGGAATACTAGTTTTTAATATCCTTTTTCAGACGTACAGTTTTACCCTCCTTGTTTAGGTGTGCCAATTAACATTTCTGGAAGAACTGAGATGTGTAGGAAGAATTCTGCTAGCCTTTGAATTAAGCTAAAAAAATTAGAAATTTCACAATCACATAGAACATAGTGAATGATCCCTTGACAAAGCAAACTTTAACTTTTCTAATCCTCAGCTATGTAGTTTATTTCAGCTATAATCAATAATGTTAAATGTGATCATGTTGTTGGGTTCTAGGTCCCAGGTTTTATAATATTAATTCTAACTCTTATGCATTTGAATATCAAAGCAGCGTAGCCAATATGCACCAGTGAGAAAAAATTGCTTTTATATAAAACTTCTCCCCAAAATATTTTTTTTAATGGCTGAATTATCAGTCAGGTGAGAGGCTGTTTTCATCATGCAGTCAGCAAAAATGCCTATTTATTAATTATTTCACAAAACTTCAGCATCAAATTTTTAGCATGAAAAATATAAACACCATCTAAGCATGTGAAAATATATTTGGATATTAAAGTTCACATAAACTGTTAACGTTATAATACCAATTGTGGCTAGAGATAGAACCACTGACATCATTTTCCCTCCAATAACTCTGAATTCTTCAGCATATCCTAACATTCTGTCCCTCAAATCTGATTTTAAAGGCATATGGTATGAACCTTTTCATTTTACAACATATATGTAATATGCAAATTAAGTCTGGAAATTATAATTTCCCATTGACTTATATTATAACTTTATACATGATTGAACTCTAATTAGCAGTGACATCTAACATGTAAGGTTTAGATTTCTTGGCCCACTAAATTTTGTTGAGAAGAGTGATCTGCAACTAATGCTGACATGTAATAGGAGGGCAACTCCTATTAAAGAAACTCTTTTTTTTTTAAATTTTTATTTTTTAGTTTGTTTTGCTTTACAATACTGTATTCGTTTTGCTATAAAAAAAAAACTCTTTTGAAAATTAAAAAATCACTTGTAACACAAGTTGTCATCCTTTTGTTCATCTCTTTGGCAAATCTGAACTCTGATATCAGAGAAGGCAATGGCACTCCACTCCAGTACTCTTGCCTGGAAAATCCCATGGATGGAGGATCCTGGTGGGCTACAGTCCATGGGGTCACTAAGAGTCAGACTCGACTGAGCAACTTCACTTTCACTTTTCACTTTCATGCATTGGAGAAGGAAATGGCAACCCACTCCAGTGTTCTTGCCTGGAGAATCCCAGGGACGGGGGAGCCTGGTGGGCTGCCGTCTATGGGGTCGCACAGAGTCGGACACGACTGGAGCAACTTAGCAGCAGCAGCAGCAGAACTCTGATATATCTGGTTTTATTACCAAAAGGGGCAACTGTAGTTAGTTTTATATAAATACAAAAAAATGCTTAATTTTCTTTAATAATTGCTGTAACTGAACTAAACTAAATTTCTACTATGGAAATGTTTAATGTTAGTTAAAAGTAATAAAGGACTGTTCTACATGAAAAGCACAACAATGAATCTTTCCTTTAACAAAAGTTAAATTAATAACCATAATTAATACATATCACAATTTATCTGCTTTATTATTAAAAATAGACACCCATAGACTCTTACTGTTTTTGATGAGATAAACTAAGGAGTTCCCCAGATGATTAGTTTGCCTAATGTGCTTTTACATGATAAAACAAACAAAAAAATGAAAAACTTCACAGTAGAAAGCACTTTTAAAATATGTATTACTAGTATTCTCAAAATATTCTGAAAGTCACTATGGGAGCATTTCCTTCAAGTTGTGCATAAACCACTTAGCATGTTCACCAAATATCAGAGGAAGAGATGTCAGCAAATAGCTTCCGAAGCACGAGACACTCTTGTAGTTAAATATTTCACTTCTGCATGGGTGGCCATGAGCATCTATGAATTTACTGGGCATTTGTAGTCTATGTGGCACAATAATAGGTATGTAAAATTGTACATTATCTCATTCAGATAAAAGATATGAGACTAATATGAGAATTATCAACAAGTTTAGAACATTTTATGCTCAGTTTTATTACATTCAGGACTATAGAGTAAATGTCTCTGATATAAATTTTCTTCTTGTGAATTCAAAGAAGGCAGGGCTGTGGTTCATTACAAACATAAATAAACATCAACATACTAACATTTCTTTTTTAAAAATCAGATTTTATCCTTCAGAACTTCGGTCCATATTGGAAACTTTCTTCTCTTTCTCCATGGTTTATTATTTTTTCAATTATTATTTAACAATATTTATTTGTGTTCATTTTGTACTAAATACTTTATGTGTGCTAACTCATTTGATTTCCACAGCAATTCTGCAAGGTAAGTGCTCTCATTCTCAATTTATAGTGGGTGACACTGGGGGCACAAAGTAGTTGGATGACTTGCCCAAGATCACACAGCTAACAAGTGGCATACCCGAGATGTGATCTCTGCAGTCAGACTCCAGGGCCTGTGCCGTAACCATTTATACTATCCTCTGCCTCCAATAATGACCCCAATGGGTGTTCATTGGAAGGACTGATGCTGAAGCTGAAACTCCAATACTTTGGCCACCTCATGAGAAGAGTTGACTCATTGGAAAAGACTCTGATGCTGGGAGGGATTGGGGGCAGGAGGAGAAGGGGACGACAGAGGATGAGATGGCTGTATGGCATCACCAACTCAATGGACATGAGTTTGGATGAACTCCGGGAGTTGGTGATGGACAGGGAGGCCTGGCGTGCTGTGATTCACGGGGTCGTAGAGAGTCAGACACGACTGAGCAACTGAACTGAACTTGCATACCTGAGCACTGATCATTTTATATTTGTTGTTAACCTTTGCCAGTAATTGCATCCCAGTATCTATTAAATCTCAAGAGTTACACAAGAACAGGTTGTCTGTGAAGTTATCAAAAGCTGAATTCTCTGGACATCACTGGTAGTCCAGTGGTTAAGACTCTGCGTTTCCACTGCAGGGGCTGCAGGTTTGATCCCTGTTCAGGAAACTAAGATCCTGCATGCCCACATGCTGCATGGTGCAGACAAAAGAAGAAAACAACAACAACTGAATTCTCAATTTCAAGAGCAAGCATCCCACTCCTGGGCAGCCAGAGAGCCTGCCTGGCAGGAATACACCTTCCTACAAAGACAGCATCAAGCCAGAAACCATAGGCTACTGTAGCACAAACTGCTTCCCCGGTGGCACAGTAGTAAAGAATCCACCTGCTAAAGCAGGAGACACAAGAGATACTGGTTCAATCCCTGTGTCAGAAAGATCTCCTGGAGTAGAAAATGGCAACTCACTCCAGTATCTTGTCTGAAGAACCCATGGACAGAGGAGCCTGGCAGCCTACAGTCCCTGGAGTCACATAGCACAACCTAAAAGCAAAGTTCTATTACCGTTTTTCTTTTTTTAATAAAGAATGGTAATTTCCTCTAGGAGAGAATCAAGGCTTAAAATGTTATACTTTATTTTTACTCAAACCTTTTTTTAAATCTTTATTATCATATAAGTACAAGCAGAGAACAGTATTTTCATTTTATAGAAGGAAAAATTGAGATAAGGTGAGATTATATTATCATTAGAAGTTAAAAATAGATGTTACATGGTGTGTTTTTTGAGAACCAGGAAAACTCCCCCAAGCCCTAAAAGCTCTTCTGATATTTATAATTTGTGTCTGTTTAACTAAAAATCCATGCTTATGACTAGGGTTTGAGCAGTGCTTGAAAGGAGATGTTATGTGGTAATACTAAGCATTATTAATAATTTACACTTGTGTAAGTTCTTCTGAAAGTTGATTTTTGAAGGGAGAGAAATGAGTAAGTAGGGGTGGGAGGTCATTAGGAAAACAAAAGAAAGAATGCTCAGAAGACAAAGAGAGGCAAATGGAGAAAGTGCACAGGGGCAGCATTTAAGTATCCAAAGAGAAACCGCCTCTCTTTTGTTGCATGTAGAAGAGGGTTATAGTGAAAGCCAGCCTACCATATTACTCTTTACTAAATGGCAAAAGTATGGTCACAGTGATTTAAAACCAACTTATATAGTATTTAAAACCAATATTATATAAACCAACTTATATAGTATTAGGATATTATATAGTATTAGGGTATATAGTATTAGGATATTAAGAGTAAAATTGCAAGATCAGTTATTCAAAACTATAAATAAGCTTAAGTAGTTGAACTCAGGTACAAATCAAACCTCAGGCCAGTTTCTTCTAAAATTAATTGGAAAACAAACAAGGCAGGTACTGTTGAAACAAAAAGTGGGCCTCAAAGTATTTCCTTTGCTAAAAGTTAAAGTACTACCTAGAACAATGCCAGGAGTCCTGGTAAGACTTTGCTTAGAGAATCTACATACAGGGAAAAACTGTCAACCAGATTTTTCTTTTGCCTAATTCTTCCAGCCAAATAATGAAATGATACAAAAAGTGTGGTATGGACTTAATAAAAGGAACCTTGGATTGGAATTCATTCTGCATGAGTAGAGAGTGACTCTTTTGATGTAGCAGTCTCCTGGAAATACTAGCAGTCCAGGAAAATCAGCAAATATAGTAATTTTGTGGCTTCCATATAGCAGTTTTAGTAGAGGGTATAAGTTTTACATGTATCTACTAAAGGAAATATGAAAGGTGGAATACTTGTCTGTTGCACATATTAACCATATTTGGCAGTTAAGAACTGTGAAGAGTCTGAAATTTACCCTACTTGCAGGCTAACAGGTTACCTTGCCACAGGTTCATAGATGCTGGTAGAAGAAAGGAGAATCCTGGTCAGAGGCAAAGAACCATATATTACTGACGGCAATATCAGTAGCCAGTGTTTATCAGTATTTGTGCCATTTCCCCAAGTCCCAATTCCACAGAGCAATGAAAAGTAGGTCAGGTGGTGCCAAACAAGTGAGGGACCCCAAATTCAGGGCATCCACATATTTTATAAAGGGCAGTGGGCATCCTTGACCTTTGCCACAGAGGGTGATACTATCTCCATTTTCCAAGGATGTTTACTATATAAACCTCTTTGAAAAGGTGATGTGGAACAAAGGCATCAGTGCCTCTGTTCATGAGACATGCAGAAACAAGAGATCCAAATGGGACTGTCCCTAACAATTGCAGATAGCTTGACTTTTTTTTTTTTTTTTTCAATTTAGACTTTCTAATCTTTCAATAATACTTGTTTATATTCTTCTTTGATCCAAAAATATGAGACAGATGAGAAAAATCCCTCAGCAATAAATTTCTAATACTAAAAATACAGATGTACTGGACATTATGGTTCTACCTCTATTATCAAGTCTACTCCACTTTCATTGTGGAACAGAATGTTTCTGGGTAAAAGTGATTCTACCCCCAGCTCCTGATGCGGTCTAAGACTGACATAAACCAGTCAGCAAAATCCATGTCCCTTTCATTGTGATTGGTCTTAATAACCTACAACACATTTAAGTTAATCGGTACCTAGCATTCTCCTGGAAACAGGTGTCTAGTTGAAGAGAGTGGGGAAAGATGATCCAATGATTTTTTTTAACCATTTGAGCAAATTTAAATTTAAGATGCAACTAAAAGCATCCTTCCCAAGTGGCGCTAGTGGTAAAGAACCCACCTGCAATGCAGGAGACATAAGAGACATGGGTCTGATTCCTGAGTCAGGAATACCCCCCGGGAGGAGGAAATGACAACCCCACTCCACTATTCTTGCCTGAGAATCCCATGGACAGAGGAGCCTAGTGGGCTACAGTGTCCTTGGGGCCAAAAAGAGCTGGACATGACTGAAGCGATGCTGCATGCACAAAAGCAGCCTATCAGCACAGTGCTTTTCAAGAAACCATGCCTTCTGGCTATTTTACACTACTTCAATATAATACTGTGCATCCATGGCAATAGGTATTCCGTTTTGGAATTTAATATATAATTTCATCTTTGTTTTTATATTCTAAAGGAATATCTTTACATAATGTCTTCTTTGTACATCTTGGAATTTCCAAGTTAAATTCTTGCTATTGAAAAGATCTTTATACAGCTCAAAAGCAGTTTCAATGTTTTAAGAAGGATTAGACAAATCATAAATACCAAGAAACTTAAATTCATGGGATATATGTGTCCTGATAATTGGTGGAAGGAGATACAGTCCAGGACATCACAGCCAAAGATTTAGTAAAACTGGCATAAACAACATTCATTCCAGAGTGGATATTGACACTACAAGCTGTGGAATTACTGAATTACAAGCTTATAGGTGCTTAACCAGTTGGAATAGTCACATAAAAGATTGCTTCATCTCCAGAATAACAATGTTTTCAAGAGTTTCAGAGATGAATGTGAGCAAGTGAAGATTAACATTAGGATTTATTTTCTTCAACTCCAGTCTTTAAAAAAATGTTAAGAAGAGTAATAAACCCAAGAGTTTCACAAACTGAACTTTTATCCCTTGAACTCCAGTAATCAGGTTCCAATCCCAGAAACCATTAACAAAACACAAGCCACAATATTTTAAGCTCACCCAGATCAGTATCTTAGAATAATGACCATTTATTTAATTTGCCATTATGAAATAACTATGAAGTGTATGGAACTGTATCAGGCACATATTAGCTGGTCAATAATATTAGCTACCATGATTATCATCACTTGAACAGTAACATATTAGAATAGATACATGATTTTTAACTTAATAATGCTTTTAAAATGGACTGGTGCATGGGGATGATTCAGAGAGTTGATGTGGAGTGGGAGGTGGGGGGGGGTTCAAGATTGGGAACTCATGTACACCTGAGATGAAAAAAAAATTAAAATTAAAATTAAAAAAAAAAAAGAAAGAAACACAGTATGCCCCAGGGCAAAATAATAATAATAATAATAATTTTTAAGTAAAATTTAAGTCAAATGATGCTATTTCAGTTCCATATTCATCTTGAACTTTCATAACTATATATATTGTTTGTAGGTTCTTTCTTGAAATGTGCATGGAAATTTTAAGATATTTTAAAATTGCAGTCAAGTTTAAAAATGTATAAATGCCTAAAATGTTAGTTTATGAGTTATTTGGCAAGACGAGATTTTCTTTCTTCTCCCCATTTTCTTTCTTTGACCTTCCCACATTTGATAAATCAGTAGAGGCAGATTCATATAGTAACCCAGACATTATTCTCCTGAGAGGTGGTCAAAATTAGAAAGAAAACACTAATTGGTTTATAGTTATTTCTCTTTCATCAGTGGAAAGACAAACTTTCTCTTGAGGGCAGAGGATTAGAGACCAAGTGAGATTTTGCAGAAAACAAGGAGGAGGTAGATCAGAAAGGAAACGTGCTTCAGGATACTGATCCAAGGTTCACACTGTAAGAACCACAACGACCTGAATAGGACAAAAAATGAAACGTTTTGTGATATTCCTTGGACTGTTCATGCAAAGAATATTTTCTTTCCACTGAACTGTGCTTACACAGTAATTACTAGATATTATGTACATAATAGTGGCTTAATGACTTCAGAAATTCAGTATTTCAAAAGTTGAAATTACTTTTTTTGTCAGTTGTCTCTTTGATCTTAAAATTTTTTTTAAAAAGTAGCTTTCTTATCAGAAGAGTTGTGCTTTTATCTTATTGACAGGGACATACTTTCTAAGTGTTATCTGGTAAGTATCATTTACTAAATGTATCTAATAATTGTTTGCAAAATAAGAGTAATTGTATCTTTCTGGAAAGGACACTCACAGTTCTTCCAGAACGGAATGACTTCCTTCTGCTGTTCAACTGAGTAAACAACTAATAGATTATCCTTAGCTATTTCATATACTCTATTTATTCTACAGGAGCAAAATTGTGATGGATACAATTTACCAGAATCAAACACTGCTCTCTTCATCTTTCTTTGTTGGCTGTAGCACTCACTATGTAATGGTTATATTGTCAAGATTCTGCTAGATTACAATTCATTTTCCCCTTGTTACCCAAGAGCCTAAAAGCAAATTCCCCACAATACATTAAGAGGCATAAAACAATTCTTGAAGAAAGAATCAGATTAGATATGAAGCAATACAGGAAAAGTTGGAAATGGGGAATTACACTTATCAAGTTGCACATAAAGAAATGTCATTTGTGAGATCTCCAAGGAACCTGTTGTGGCTGTTTGATAAACTGTGCCTAGGATTTGTCAGGCAGCAGCATAGCTCTTGGATTCAAAGAAGCAAGTATTCACTTATCTTGTAAAACCCGTCCCATGATGGACCAATTTGTCCGCCAGTATTTATCCCTCTTTCAAAGTAGCTTCACTGAGTGGATTTTTCCCGAATAAAAGCTAATGTTGAGCTGCTATTTTTTTCCTCTTTCTGTGTGTTCAACCAAGTTGTTGGCTCATGAATATGCCTCCCTTTTTTCCTGGGCTTTTCCACAAATTTATGGAGGAATACGGAGATAAGCCATAATTAAATGTGCATTGATTTGATAAGGGATGTCCAGTTAATTCAGATAATTGAAGTCTACTCCTAATCCAAAACTCTCCTGCTCTACCTTTTTCTGATCTTATTTCTACAATGTATTTAAAAAGTAGTAAAGTCAATTTCATCTCATTGTTTTAAGCCTGGCTGCTTTGTAATAAAGCCTCTAACAAGCAGTGAAATTATATAAGAGGCAAGATGCAAAAGATAGCAGGAAAAAATGCCAGCAGTGTCTAAGAAAGGAATCCTTTTTAAAACAGTTTTCTGTAATTAATGTTTTACCTAACAAGCAAGAGGTTCATTTTCTGTTGGTGTATATGTTTATTTTCTTTATAAAGTTCATGCAAGATTTTGGGGAAAGAACTATTCAAGAATTAGATTTTGGGGAAGGAACGACTCAAGTATTATGTTTCTACAAACATCTTGTCTGTTCATGAACTTTTTAATAACTTTTGTTTACTTATCTGTCACCTAAAGAAATACCAACATCAAAAAAGGCCCTAATTTTAAAACTTTCCTTTTATCTTTTGACTTTCCTTTTTCTCTTTTTGACCCCATTGTACTTTAGTCTTTAAAGAAAAGGAGTGGGACAATCAACTAGTAATCTCAAATGATACCCTGCCATTTACTTGGAAATGAAAACATTTCCAAATACTTTCCACTCTAATAATGGAATCAGACAATTACAGTTTTAAGAGTTCTATAACTCTCATCGCTTTAGTGGTTTTCCAAATATTTTCATTATGTGATAGAAAATAGCTTTATGCTCAGTATACCAGATACATCTAACCATGAAGTTACTTACAGGGTAACTGAAAGGTGTTGGTCTGTGCTTTTATTGCTCCATTTATAGAATGAAAGCTAAACCTAACATTACCTTATAACTCATGAATAAATTACATAGTCAGGTCTCATATGTACTTTTAAAATCTGAGTTCTTAGAGAGAAATGAAGCTATCCAAAATTTTAGTGATTTGTTTTCACAATGATCTCACTCTAAAAAAAGAAAATGTTTTTATCCAGTGACATTGCCTGTCCCCCATCCCCCACCGCCCCACCACCCAACAATGGACAGTTTTCTCTCCCACATAAAATCTGAGTCACAATCTTATAATTTAGAAAAGTATGAGCAAAGGGTCCTCAGCTCTGTACCCTTTCAAAATTAGTACGCGATTTTGTCCACCTTCATACTGAAATTGTCCAGAGAGTGGTCCATGGCCAGAGGCAGATGGTGGATACCAGAAATCTTCTCTATTCAAAAAAACTCTCCTCCTCAGAGTCTACCAAACACAGGCACACTTAGGTTCAGCTCATCACTCCTCCTGTGAATTAAAAAGAAGACAAAGTAATGGTAGTGTAAAAGTCTGGAAAAAAGTCAAACAAGAATTATTTGAATTGAATTATATTGCTTCTAGTTGACATGAGTCTAATAAAGAATTAAGGAAAAGGAGATAGAATGAGTTCAAATTTTTGCTCAGCCACATACAATTTCTGTAATCTAGACAAATTACTCTCTCTATATATACACTAAACATAATCCTATCTTGCCAAGTTGTTCAAACAATGACACAAGATCACATGTGCAAAATTCTTAGCAGACAGTCATGTCTGTTTTTCTGGGGCCCACTAGTGGGGTTGGGCGGGAGCCTTGAGAGGTCACTGCCTCACTTACTAATCTAGTGTAGTGTAGTGGACATCAACCCCCCAGGGTACACAGAGCACTTGTGAGGAGTAAGATGGATGAATCATTTTGAAAGAATCAATTTCCGGGTCCATTATTGCTATATGTGTCCTTTTCTAAACTTCCCCTATTTTAGAGGGCTCGTGTATGTGATAAAGGCAGCACACCAGTCAGGTTCCTTTCCCTACAACTCCTTTCAAATTAGCTTGTCTCAACTGAAAAACAACAATGAAAAAGCATTCTTTTCACATGTCATTATTTGTTGTTTATTTTGTTGCATTATTTGTTGCGTTATTTTATAATTACAATGCTCTGGAGTGTCAAAGGGACAAGTTGAAAAACTGGAATGCACAGATTCTCCTTTAANTCTTAGCAGACAGTCATGTCTGTTTTTCTGGGGCCCACTAGTGGGGTTGGGCGGGAGCCTTGAGAGGTCACTGCCTCACTTACTAATCTAGTGTAGTGTAGTGGACATCAACCCCCCAGGGTACACAGAGCACTTGTGAGGAGTAAGATGGATGAATCATTTTGAAAGAATCAATTTCCGGGTCCATTATTGCTATATGTGTCCTTTTCTAAACTTCCCCTATTTTAGAGGGCTCGTGTATGTGATAAAGGCAGCACACCAGTCAGGTTCCTTTCCCTACAACTCCTTTCAAATTAGCTTGTCTCAACTGAAAAACAACAATGAAAAAGCATTCTTTTCACATGTCATTATTTGTTGTTTATTTTGTTGCATTATTTGTTGCGTTATTTTATAATTACAATGCTCTGGAGTGTCAAAGGGACAAGTTGAAAAACTGGAATGCACAGATTCTCCTTTAATCAAGGTATCAAAACAGCTTCATCTATCCTACTAAAAAGGTGTATTTCCAATATAAATTTACTTGTTATAGTTATTGATGTTTTCAAAATCTGTAATCTATTTTTGATTTTAACAGCTGACTGCTATACTAATAATTATAATAACAACACAATCAGAAGGAATCCTTAACACTGACAACTTTATAAGAAATTATTTAAAATTCAATTTTAATTTATATTCATATTTTTGATACAGAAAGTCTGAGTGACCAATAAAAGACTTTCAAGCATGAAAAATGTTATATTATGATAACATTCTGGGGAAGTAATATAATAAAAATACAATTTCAAGCAAAAAAAATAATTGTCCATGAATCTTTTAAATCAGTGGTTCTGGATACCTTATCACCATGGCATTTAGAGTCCCTTGGAAACATTTAAAAGACTGATCTAACAGTTATGTTTTTAAATGATAATATTTACAATATGTGGGAAATTACATCCTTTTCAGTCACTTAAACTTATTATTAAAAATGTATAAGATTGTACGTATCTAAAACGTAATTTCCCTGTATAAGCTAGCAACAGAAGCTAGTCTATAGACCTCCAATGCAGAGGTTAAGAGCATGGACTTTCAAACCAGAGAGAACTGTCTTTGAAATCAGTCTCTGCTTCTCGGTTTTTAATGAGCCACATTTAACTTAGCCTTTCTGGGCCTCAGTTTTCTTATCTTTAAAATGGAAATAAAACCTAATAGAATTAAAGAACATATGTATTTAAAGTGCTTAACACTGTGCCTGGCATTCAGTTCAGTTCAGTCGCTCAGTCATGTCCGACTCTGCGACCGCATGAATCGCAGCACGCCAGGCCTCCCTTTCCATCACCAAATCCTGGAGTTCACTCAGAATCACGCCCATCGAGTCAGTGATNGAGCAATTAAACACTGCCAGAGCCACACAAGGTGTAAGACCCATATTACACGCCCACCATCCATCTTCAGGGGGAAGGAGGTAGCCAGTAGAGCTGAGGTTGGTTCTAGTGCTATTGCAAAGGTGAATCTGACTTGTGGGCGGGGAGCCTATACACAGTCCTTGGCCTAACACAGGCAATTTTTTAAACCCAATCTTTAGTTTCCTCATCTGCAAGACAAACAACTTAGAGGGCTTTACAAATTCTCTAAGATAATGTGTTACTACAGAACTTACCACAGGAATACACTCTAATAAGTTATATGCCCCATCAAAATTATTGGATAAAGGTTTGTGACAAGTCAATTTTTCCATAAACTTGATGATAAAAGATTTATTGAGGGGGGGAAGCAAAGTAGCCATCATCTCCCACCCAATCAAGTTGTTCTTGTTGACTCAGGTACTTGTCTCATCTCCCATTGGGTTACCTGGATTTTACAGCCAGGATTTTTCCTCTGCTAAATTTACAAGCAGACAGTTATGTGTTAGTATGATCACGGTAGTTGCTATAGACGAAAGCATCCACTGTGGCTATGCATCCTGGAAAGAAGAGGAACATCAATGAAGATGTCACTCATCATTGGCAAATCATATAAGAAGAATATTCACCAAAACCAGTTTGATTATTGGGTCAAGGCTTTTACAAACATAATAGTGATTTTCATGGAGCAGAGAGCATATCTCAGTTTTTAATTGAAATATCTTTGACTAATAGAATAAATACTAAAAAAAAAACCCAGTAGGCAATCTTTCCTATATTCCTGGCATGAAAACATTACATAATGATTCACCCTTTTATTTACTCAGAGAAGCCAACTTCTGAATGCCAAATTCAAAATACAGTAGAATACTGTATAATACAGATGCTAGAGCCAGAACTGTTACTCACTATGTAAGTAGTTTATAACATGGCATTGAAACAGGCATTTACCATATGTGTTTATTTGGGTCCTAACTAGTTAGATACAAGGCAGAAACCTAACTGAGGAGTGAAGGGGAGGAATCTACAAATGTTAAAGATTCACCAATATGGAGTAATCATTAAATCTGAAAAAAAACAGAAATAATAATTTTCTTAAATTATGAAATATATGGAGAACAAGATAAACACTTTTTACTACACCCATCTTTAACAAAACTGAACCTTTAGTAATATTTCTTCAGATATTTTAAAAAACATTACAGTTTCACTTGAAAAGGAAAGAAAAAGGAAGGAAAGAGAAAAGAAAGGAAGGTAGAAATGGAACGTGGGAAGGAGCAAGGAAGGGAAGTAGTTCAATTTTGTGTTTACAATTCCATGAACATTTCAATACATTTCAAGGACATGTATCCATGAATAGAACTGCATGTTTCTAAATGTCTTTAATCATTCCCTACCATACACATCATTTTACAACATTTTTATATTTGCTGAAGACTTTCATTATTTTATCCACATTCATATATATATAGCTCTAATGTACTTAATCACTATATATTATTTCACATAAGAATTACCACAATCTATTAATACAACTAAAGATACTTTTTGCTATTTCCAAATTTTTACTGTTAAGATAAATGTATGATAAACAATCTAGTACAAAGATACAAAAAAACAGGATCTAAGGATATGCGAATATTCACGTTTACTGGATATCATCAAATTCCTCTCCAAAATGGTTTTAGGAGTTCTTATTTCTCAACATCATGTACAAGATACAGTATTATCAGATTTTGTATTATTGCCTACCTATTGGGTATGAAATTATATTTCATTGTTGTTTAAATCTATATTTTCAAAATAACATTTAGATTCTTACTAAATATTAACTATTTTAAATGTTATAGATATTTAATCTTTTTCATATGTATACATTTATATGCATAATATATATAAAATCAGTGGTGGCATGTTTGCAACCAAACTTAGAGAAGAAGCATCAAGACTGCAGAATCCAAACTGTCCTTGATCACCCCGGCTTGGAACAACCTGTTTACATACAAATTCATCCCTTCATGTTCACATCCTTCGCTTACTGTACAAACCCATCTCCTAATGTAGACCTACAGACATAGATGCCTCCACGCCTGCTTACTATTTACTTTACCTGTGACTTTTTCATATAATACGACTGCATGGCAAGGGGCTCATTAAACCAAGGAAACAATAAAACCAACAAGGCTCAATTAAGCCCTCTGTTCCATGTTGTCAAACGTTAGAAGCATTTCAGTTCATCTCACTCTGGTAGTGAAGAAAATAATGTGATCATCCTTCTTAACTTACCTGTTTTATCACCATGACCTGGTAACCTGTACATGATGCTGTGAATTCACTGGCCTACCGCTATCCAGGCTTACTAACTAACCTCCAAACAATTGCCTCCTCTAATGCAGTATATCCCTCTCCTGATCAATATAATCTTTTAATTCTATGAAAATTATTGTAGATAAGAAAATTTGCAACAAACATTTATTATTATACTTGTAAGTATATATTCCTTAAAAAAGCTTTTGTGGATTTTTTTTTTATACAAGAAATTTTTGAAAAACCAACAGAAAGTATAAATGGAGACAAACATGACATTTTTAACAAATGCACTATTGGATATATTTCATTTTTGTTCTCTTTTGGATATCAACACATTCACTTTATTGTCTATCATCTTTTAAAATAAGGTCAATGATGTATCGTTTTAAAAACACAGATTTGGTTTCTTGTGCCAATCAGGTTACTGATTTTTCTGAACAGGTTGCTGTTACCACATATGGTAACTTAGTCTCCCAACTTATTGGCTACTGGAGTCATCTTTATAAAATGGCTATAAACATCACTGTGCNTAAAATAAGGTCAATGATGTATCGTTTTAAAAACACAGATTTGGTTTCTTGTGCCAATCAGGTTACTGATTTTTCTGAACAGGTTGCTGTTACCACATATGGTAACTTAGTCTCCCAACTTATTGGCTACTGGAGTCATCTTTATAAAATGGCTATAAACATCACTGTGCAGCTAAAGAAATCACATTATTTTTATAGTGTAGAAGAACTCCTATGCTTTTGCTTTTCTTTTTTTTTTTTCGGTTAATTTCATGCCTGACTCAGTCAGAGATTAGGCCTTGACACAGGTTATAATTAAATATTGAAATCATGAAGTGCAAGAATGTTTAATTTTTAAAATATGAGTTTTAATTTACCTCATACAGAGAATAGCTCTGGTCACCTGCAGAGATGCATTACACACCACATTGCCTAATGTAGAATGCCTGAATAAGGCTGAGCATACAGTTAAAGTAAACTAATGCAATTTACTGAACAGCAGTCAAATATTTATCCAGTTGATGAAGCAGACTTTATATGAAACTCAGACAATAATTAAAGAGAAGCATTGCTTAAAACATGCTTACTCCAGTTTTTACAAATATGTTATATCCTTTTTGCATCTTTCATTTTTCTAAATATTTCTGTATACCTGAAACAATCCACAGTGAGCATTCTATAGCTTTGTATTTACCGTGTTTCCTGATACTTCACAGTATTGTAAAACTAGGAAGGTGGCCTTACGGCAAAAGCTTCCTCAGTTCTTTTTCTTGTAGCATACTTTCTGCCATGCAGTTCTGTGGTGTCTTCTATTGAAAGTGGGATCTATTTCCCCACATTTTGAATCTCTCTGCCTTGTGACCTGCTTTGGCCAATAGAATGTGGCAGCTGCATTGTTGTGCCAGTTCAGAATCTCTGCCTCAAAAGACTGCATGCTTCTGTCTTCTTGGAACCCTGCCATGGGCATGAGAACAAGCCCAGATTGCCTCCTGGAGGATGAAAAACCACATGAGGCCATCATGACTAGTTAGCTTCCAGCCACTCCCCTGTCCTACACAGTGAGTCCAGCTGAGACTGGTCAAACCAGCTGAGATCAGAGAACCACCCAGAACACTTACCAGCTCATAAGAAATGGTGAATAGTTGCTGTTTTAAGCCCTGTGTTTATAACAGTCTGTTATACTATAAGAGCTAACTGAAGCAGGATTCGGAGATCTTAATTCACCTTTCCATTTCACAGAGGAGAAGACAGAGACCTCGAGAGGTCACATGTCTTGTTCACATCTACACGGTGTCCATGGCAGAACCAGGTTTAAAGATTGCATTCCCTGACTCCTCTTTCTACCTTGCAACTCTGCTTTTCTTTTCCTTCTTTTTGGCAATAGAGATCAATGAAAGCTTGCCAAGAGAAATGGAGTCTCAGTATAATAAAACGGCATTTATTAAATATAATTGTAAGGGTTTTATATATATTTATTAGTCAGAATATAGATATTATCTGACAGTACTTCTCAGATCCTTTTTACTAAGTTATGTGAAGAGAATTATGAATGACAGAAGAAAGATTGTTTTCAAGTGGAGTAATCCCATAATTTTTCAGTCATTGTGATATTACCATTAATCCTCACTTTGGGGATATTTCTCAAATGCTGAAGTTAACAGAGATCTTCTTGGAGTTTTGTTTAACAGAACTAAATTTTTTTTTCTGAATCTCACTGCATCCAAAACTAGCATCTGGAAAATTAATAGTAGCTAGCATGTCAGAATCATCCTGTATTAAACAAACCATATGATGAATATTTAAGGAATGCTCAAACACTTAGATTATGTTGAATGAATGTGAAAATGTTAAAGCCATCACTGATGGGATGGCCTTTTATTCAGGCAAATTTGCTCGAGGATAAAATTTTTCCAAAAGATATTTGGGCTTCTTTTTAAAGTAGTAAATAGTTCTGCTCACCTTATGCCTGCAACTCCTATGATATTCTGTAGCACAGATACTCAAAGGTAAGCCCTTCCTAGACAGCTTATAAAATCAAAAATTGCTGGGATCCACCCCCAGAGTTTCTGATTTGGTAACCCTGGGTTAGGGACTGGGAATCTGCATTTCTAACCAGTTCCCAGGTGATGCTGAAGGGGGACCAAACTTTGAGAACCACTGCCCTATGCTTTTCAACCAGCTGTTGAAATAATTTATGAATAGTCCATCAAAGAATATAACTGACTGCCATATTTTAGTGGGAGCTAACGGAAGTATACATATAAATTATATTCACAATTTACATTAGTAAGTGAATTACACATTACAAAAGCCTGTCAATCAAAATCAATAAGATAGTCACTCCAGTTACAGTGTGAACAGCCTTGACTTTTGCTTGAGACATGTTAAGAGTTTGCCCACAGACCAGGGGAAACTTGTCAAAAAAAACCTTGCATATGTCACAAGATCCACAATATTTTGAATGCAGGCAAATTAGCTCAAACGATCATTCTCCAAAGGGAAATAACTTGCCAGGGTTTTTAAAAAGTAAAGAAATGCCTACTTCCAATCCACATTCTTTTTTTTTTTTTTAGATGAGCGTATTCACATAACACTTTCCATAACAGTTTCTGCTTTCCATCATTCAACTCTTTGTGAAAATAGTCCATTTTTTGGCTTAGTGACTGTATGTTTGAGCTCAGTCCAAAAATGAACTTCTTGAAAGGGTTATAAAAAAAATTTTAAATCAGTGTTTTTGTTTTTGTTTTTTAATTCCCAACTGTTTCAAATAAAGAAAACAAACTATGGAAAAGGTAGTGGGATTTTAATGTCTTTTTGCATTTAAATATCAGATAACTTCCTAATGGACCTTTACATCTCTATGTCCTCTGTGGAAATCTCTTAAGTTCAATTTAAAAATACGCCTGTGATTAGAAAAGACAGGCATCTGAAAAACTCCTCTGAGAAAACACACAAAAGCATATGTGTCCTTAACTCCTGAGTATGCACATTTGGGAAGTGCCAGCCAACTCGATCTTTCTTCTGGTAAACATGCCTCATCGGGCATTCAGAGCCCTCTTAGTACTGTTCATAATTTTTATCGGGGTGGTTTTTCTTCCACCACCTACTTAAAAGCTCATTTCCCCTGTTTCTGCACTTCTTTAAATCTATTTCTTTTACAAGGAAAAAAAAATGCAAAGTGAGCTAACCTGAGGCATTGGGCAGAGAAGACTTTAATAACCTTTCCATTTTTTAACACTGAACATTGTCTTACAGTCTATATTTTCCTCATCTTTTAAGTTGACTCTATGAACAGGGTAAAAGTTACTGGGTACAGAACAACACAAGGGTTGTCCTGAAGTGACAGGTCCTAGCAAGGAAAGACTCCTCAGAGAGAGTCAGTCTGATTCTAAACATTGCTCTTCTTTTTCCAAACTAAATGGGCTCTTAAATAGCTGATTGTATGTGTGTGTGTGAATATATATATAATATTTATATGTGTGTATATATATATAATGTTTATATATGTATATATGTTTGTATATGTTTATATATAATGTTTGAGGACATCTTTTAATAAATTATTAAGTACTCTCTCTGTATTTGTGTCAGTATTAGATCCATTTAAATGTCTTTTACTACTAAGTAGATTTTTCCATCCTTCATAAACATGGAATTTCTAGCTGCAAATGTTTTCAATTCCTTCATGAACATTTCCCAATTAATGCCAACTTCCAATAACCCTTTGAACTCATGTGGCTTCTCCAGCTAACTTTTTTGGCATATGGTCCCTTAAGGAAGGAAATTTGGTGTCTCACCCTGACTTGCCCATGGAGGACGCTCCATGAGGCTATTCTGATGATGAATAGCTAGGGAGTGGTTGAGTTAATCCTTTCACTAGAGAGGTGGGTATGAAGCCCAAGCAGCTAGAAAATGGTTCCCTAGCTTACTTAAGGGTTTCTTTAATCAAAATAAAGCCCAGGACACAGAGTGGCTCTTACAGAGAAGAGAGACTAGGCCATGACCAGCATTAATTATTTCCAGCTGAAGACATGACGTTGAAAGAAATGACTGCTGGAAGACACAAGGAGAGCAATATCTACTGCAAAACAGGTAAAGTCACATGTTGATCAGTCATTTCAGTGCCCTTTAGTGAGCCATACTGGTCTGTAAGGTAGGAAAAGGGTATACCTGAGAAGGACAGGCTGGATCTGAAACCAAGAGTGCACAGACACGTGCTGCATTTGTGTAAGAAGGAAACGACAAATAGGCCAGTGAACTTCACTTAGGCCAAGCCATCATCCCACAAGCGACTCATGCCCACAAGGCGCCCATTGCACTATACCCCGGAACAGTGCCTATCTTTATGCAGTCAAATGTCCTACTGGTACCTCCAGCTTGCTAGCTGTATATTCAGAGAAATTTCTCCTTTAAAATCAACCAATTATGGTTGTACAGTTCGGCAGGAGCTGCAGGCAAATGCCTAGTCATTTCTCCACCAAAGGTCTGGATCTCCTATGCTGAAACATTCTTCAAGGAGTAAATTAATGCATTACTACAATGTACATTAATAACTATATTTAAAACTAATCTTTAAAGAATTTTTCTTGATTTTCCAGCTTATCTTTTCCCATTTCTTACACCCCCACACGCCACATATAGCAATTTGTGTTTGACTATAGCACAGTGCTTCTTCCATCACATATGTGTTAGAAGACAAGGCAGGTATCATACCTTGGAATTTGATAATGCAGATCCAAGTTTCAGTTCCATCATTCACTCAGAAATAAATATGTATATGTGTGTGCATACATATATTTACCCTGTATTTTATATCCATGTCTTTTAGTTATTAATTCACTTTTCTATGTGTACTTTAGAATTAGTATATACTCAACTGTAATATGAAATATACATGAACTTATATCTTTGAAATAAAAAAATCTATACTGATGCATGCCAACTGTTTAACTATGCATATAAATGCCACAAAACAATTTAGAACCCTAAATGAAGGATGTTGTATCCAAGTGAAACAAATGCAGGATCAGAGGTCAGCAGAAAATAATTACACTCAAGAGAATTTGGACAGGACATCAACAAAAGCACAGACCATGAAATCTCCAGTGACCCAAAGAGTTGAGAAATTGCAACCAAGAGCTGTAACTTTCACCCAGTGAGAGATGCTTTCCTCAAGTTTGATATTTGTTTAATCCTCACATTCTGGCATGACTGAGCCCAGGTGGCTGGAATGGGCAATGCTGACTGACCTTGACCCACATACTAGTTAGAAGGAAGGAAATGTGGAATAATTAACTATTCTTTTCATATGAATAAAACTCATAGGATTAAAACTCTGTCGAGGCCACTATGCTACAAAACTCCAGGAAGTACCTCTTCCGCCACTGAGTGTGAGCATCTCCTTCCCTTACAAAGCTGACAACAAAGAGCAACAAGGGTATACAAAAAGATCCAATTTGGGGTCTAGTTCCGTAACTGCCACTTACTAGTTATACGAACTGGACAAATAAATCACTTCCCTTCCTAGGCTTCTATACCAAGGTTCTTAGTTTATCCTGTGTGCTATGGATCCCTTTGATGATCTAGTAAAGCTATAGCTGCTTCCTCAGAAGGAGGTTTCTTAATTGCATAAAGACAGGATTGTGAAGAATCCAGTTATGATTTTTCTGATATAGTAATAAATGTGCTTTTTTATATTATATTAAATGTCACCATCAAAAGACAGGTCTCATAAGTACTATAATTTTGAAGTAGTGATGAATGTAAACAATGTTTTGAGATATCTGCAACAACTATAATGTGGTATAAAAATATCTGTTATATCTACTGATAACAAAATGATAGGTACCTATAATACTATTGCTCTTTGTTGCCTACATTCACTAAAAATAAACACTAAATTTCAATTAGGGGTTAGTGAAAAGAGACGAATTTTTTTTTCTCCACTCCAGTTCAAGAGCATGCTGAATTTTATCTACTGACTCCAGGTTAAGAACCGTTGCTCTTTCCATGTTACACAAAAAAGTTGTAACAGTTTGTTCTCCAGAATTCACGGAGTTTTGCTATGATCATATTAAACTTGATGAACAAATATTTGGTGGACAATTTCTATGTGCCAGGCACTGTTTTAGGGTCTAGGGATACGTCAGTAAACAGAAAAAGACCCTAGTCTTGTGGAAGAAAAGTTCTAGTTGTGGATGACAGACTTTAAATATTTGTTTAATAGATCACATACATTAAACCCATGTAATGTCAGGGGATATATAGAAGGGTGAAGATGGACATAAACTAGAGGGTAGGTGCACAGGAAAGAAAGAGGAGAAGACTGTCCACTAAGCAGTCAATGGGGCAGAGCCCCAAAGGAAGTGGGCTATAGGGAGCCATGAGGACACCCAGGAAAAGGCACCTACAGACAGCAGAGTTTCAAGCACCACATTTCACCTGGCCACACGCCATCAGCAGGAATAAGTTGAAATGCAAGCCAGCATTACTAAGTTGGAAAATAATATGTAGACTTCCTCTTAGAATTATATACTTGTATCAGGATTACATACTGCTTTAAAGCCTGCTTTGTTTCTATCTGTTTTGCTATATACACAATTCTTTTTTAGCACACCTTATTTCATGCCAGACCATATATTTAACCACACTAACTACAGTTGACCCTTGAACAATGGGGAGTTGGGAGTGCTTACTCTCCTTGAAGACAAAAATCCACAAATATTCAATAATTTTATATACGGTTGTATGTGTGGTTCCACTATATACTCAATTCTGATTCTGTGGGTTCAACCAACCATGGATCATGTAATACTATAGTATTTAATGCTGAAAAAAAAATGTATGTATAAGTAACCCTGCACAGGTCAAACCCATAGTGTTTAGGAATCAACTATAATTTATTCCCAACAAGAATCCTAAAGAATATGACCTATCAATTATCTTGCTTCACAGATAAGAAAACAGAGGCTTGGAGAGATTAAATTAATTGCCCATATTTGCCAAGTAAAGTAAGTAGGTAGCAGGACCAGGATTTGAATGCAGTAAATATCGTATATAAATCTACTTATCACATCACACTGCTCCTTGAAATCAGTATTGTTATATGACAAGACATCAATCTATCTCGGATACCATATTTTAAAACTTGCTAAAAAAAAAAAAAAGTACTGAGAATTGTCCATTAATGAGAAAAATGTGCACTGCATGCATTAGGGAAAATAGTCACAGAACAAAATGCTGAGCCACAGTGGGGTCAGAGAAAGAAAAATTCCTGACTAGGGGAAAGACAGTCACTGGGAAATCCCGTTGGAAAATCTTGGTCTCCATAATCGCTTTTAATATCTATTTGGGATTAGCAAAAAATTAAGAACAATTCAGAAAGCTAATCAGATTGACTTTGTTTTCTGTCAAGAATACAAACTGGATGGTGTTATAAACAACATAACAAGGGTGAGAGAGCACCAGAAGGGAGGTAGGAAGCAAAGAGTCGAATGTGTTTATCATTAACTTGCGACTGTATTTTTTAATGTCACTGTGGGAGAACCAGATAGGAATGACTACAAGCATTTGGATTGTGCCAGAATCTGAAAGTTTGGAGAAAAACCTAGTTGAAAATAGGACTGCAGGAATGATGAGCCTGTGGACAAAGATAGACAATTCCACCAAATATTTAAGTTATGCCTGGAGGCTGGAGGCAGCAAAGAAGGCTGCAATAGAGGAAGTTAGAGAGGGCTGGGAGCCAGGAGAGTACAGTATCCATAGAGATCTCAAGTAAGAAAGGCAAGGACTGGTGGGATAAAGGGCTAGGGGATGGAGAAGTCAGTGCACTGGAGCCTGTAACAGCACTTGCTGACATGGTGGCAGAGAGTCTGAAGGGCGTGGAGCGGGAGGCGAAGAGAATGCTAACATTAGAATATAACTCATTTCACTCATGTACTTGCTTGTTAAATATGAGAGACAGAGACAGTAGCTAGAGGACAAAGCAAAATCCACAAATGGAGAGGCTGAAGCTATCTGAAAAATAATAATTCATGGGTAAGTACCTAAAAGAAACAAGGGACAAGAACAAAGGCACTGATAAAGGAATGAGTGTTAAGGAAGAAAAGCAGGTGTATCAGCCCTTGAGCTAAGTAAGCAGCAGTTCTCAATCAGAGTGGGGAACATGTTATAGATTTTTTAATAGAAATGTTTTGCGTGGAAAACAAATTGAGGTTCAACTGGTGTTGTATAAGTGAAGAAAGCTGAGCAGTGAAGAATTGATGCTTTTGAACTGTGGTGTTAGAAAAGACCCTTGAGAGTTCCTTGGACTGCAAGGAGATCCATCCAGTCCATTCTGAAGGAGATCAGCCCTGGGATTTCTTTGGAAGGAATGATGCTAAAGCTGAAGCTCCAGTACTTTGGCCACCTAATGTGAAGAGTTGACTCATTGGAAAAGACTCTGATGCTGGGAGGGATTGGGGGCAGGAGGAGATGGGGACGACAGAGGATGAGATGGCTGGATGGCATCACTGACTCGATGGACGTGAGTTTGAGTGAATTCTGGGAGATGGTGATGGACAGGGAGGCCTTAGTTCAGTTCAGTTCAGTCGCTCAGTCATGTCCGACTCTGCGACCCCATGAATCGCAGCATGCCGGTCCTTCTTTAGGAATGATTTAGTGGCTAAAGGTTCTGTAAGACTACACAGGTTGAAAAAATTATATTGAGCTGCTACCATATGGCAGGCACAGAGCCATGCCAGGTGCAGTGCTAAGGCCTGGAGACAGAAAGATGAATGAAATACTTGAAGTCCTCAGAGGAGTGCTTGGCCATGTGAGAGAAAGCAAACAATTAAAACCAGGAAGTGAATACCTAGACTGGATTTGAAATAATCAAAGGCCTTTGCTGCTTAGAGTGTGGTCTGGGGACCAGCAGTACTGGCGTTCCTGGGAGCTTATTAAAACACACAGTCTCTCAGACTGTATCCAAACTATGAACTGGAATCTGCATTTCAACAAGAGCTCCAAGTGATACATACATACATGAAGTTTGAGAAGTGCTGCTCTAGGAGGGTTTAGTTTGGGGCTGGGCTTTAAGGAAAGGACCAGATTTTTACTATTGTGTTTCTTTTCTCCAGAGTCTTGGTTTTTTGGTAAAAGTATTACACCTTGTATTTCCTAAAGAAAAAAAAACCCACAAAACTCCACATGACTGTATTAAATATTCTTTTCCACTCTGGGAGGTGGTAGCTATTTATTAGCATTATTAGGTCTTCTGATCACTGGGTGATGCTTTTGACATCAGGTGGATTGGTTAATTAGAAGCTGACACAAATCTCTTGACTGTTTTCCACATATAAACTGACCCTGGAGATGCAAAGATGAATTTGAGGGCCCCTGGCTTCAAGAGTTAATTTTCTGGTACTTCCTTGGTGGTCCAGTGATTAAGAATCTGCCTACCAATGGAGAGGACACAGTTTTGACCTGTGGTCCAGGAAGATCCCATATGCTGTGGAGCAGCTAAGCCCACGCACCACAACCCCTAAGCCTGTGCTCTAGAGCCCATGCGCCACAACCGTTGAGCTGCACACTTAACAGACTGCATGCAGCAACAAGGCAAGCCACTGCAAGCCACTCACAACCGGAGAGCAGCCCCCCTTTACTAAACTAGAGAAAGCCTGCAAGCAGCAACAAAGACCCAGGGAAGGCAAAAAAAAGAATTTTTTTAAAACAGCTACTTTTCTGGAAATGGCTTGTTTTGAGTTACCATTTGCTCTAGGAAAAAAAATGGCCACTCACATTTATAATGAAAAAATAACTACAAATTCTTCACCACACCTGGAAAGTAAGATGACTATATATCCTGGCTTTCTGGGAGAGTCCCAATTTATTCTTATTGCCCATAGGTAGTTATTAATAGCATCACTTTTTATTCTCAAAAGCATTCAATTTGAATGACAAATTTTAGGGTCACTGTGTCTATAGAGAAGACATGGTCATTGAGAAATGCAATGTTACTATTACAGGATGCTTTGAAACTGACCAAGGGAAGGAAAAGGAATGTGGTTCCTTAGTAGTGAGGTTGTCATTAACACAGTTAGGGCCAGGGAATAGACCAAGGTAAGTAGCTATGGTTGATGTAAATAGTTTGAGAGGAAACCATGTGTTTTACAAACCCGTGCATATGTGCACACGTACACACACACACACACACACACACACACACACACACACAATCTGTAATATAGTTGGGGAGAAAAATGAAGAATCAAATTGACCAACATTTTAAGAGTATGTTATAGGGCCTTTAGAATATTAAAGCTTACCCAAAATCATTCAACTCCTCACCAAGACCAGATTAAGAAAACACTTGATTGAAATTCAGGAGTCTAACACATAGCACCATTTACCTTTCCAGGCTACTGATAAATCTGAAGTGACCTTCTCTTTCTTCTAGTCCAGTGAATTGTAACCTTCTAAGAACCAATACCCCTTTCCATAATACATTTTGGCAACATTTCGATTACTATATTGCTACAAAAATCACAGATAACATAACTCATCTACAAACAATTTTAAAAATAAAAATAGTGCTCTGGTTCTAACATTGATATAAAAAGAAAGTAATCTACAATAAAAGAAAATGTATTTCAATATATAAATTATCAAGTGAGATCTCATGAGTTAAATGCTTGCTGATATTTGAAGAATCTTTGTAAATGGGATAGCAACAAATGCAATGATAGATGTGTGCTCTTCCCTCCCGCTTCATCCTCGGGAACAGACTTTGCTTCTTCTTCCTTGAAAACATCCATTTATAGGTCTCTATTTGCTAGGGCCATTGCTCCTGTTTTAATTTAGCCTTCTGATCATTATACTAATTTGGTGCAAATCATTTATTAACTAGTCTCTTTAAAACTAGTACAGCCCATACCCCATCTTATTTCTCTTTCCTCATCACACAGCTTCCAGTAACATCCTACTCATCATTCCACTCATCTTTAAAAAACATCAAATACTATCTGTTCCCAAATTCTGTCATCCTCTTCTTTCATATTACTAGACATTCTAGAACATTCTCCCTCAGTTCCTACATCCTATTTACCCATCATTTGAAACTCTTCCCCAGGAAAAATTAATCATTGAGTTCCTTCTATCCATATAATCATTCACACACACTTCTGACACCAATCACATTGCACTACAGTTTCTTTCTTCTCAGTCTGGCTTTGTTGTTGTTCAGTTACTCAGTCGTGTCTCTTTGCGACCCCAAGGACTGCATGCAGCCCACCATGGCTTCCCTGTCCTTTGCCACCTCCCAAAGCTTGCTCAAACTCATGTATATGGAGGGAGTCAGTGATAACATCCAACTCCTTCTGCCTTCAATCTTTCCACCATCGGGAAATGAGTCAGCTCTTTTCCAGGGAGTCAGCTCTTTCCATCAGGTGGCCAAAGTATGGGAGCTTCAGCTTCAGCATCAGTCCTTCCAATAAATATTCAGGATTGACTTCCTTTAGGATTGACTGGTTAGATCGCCTTGCAGTCCAAGAGATTCTCAAGAGTCTTCTCTGACACCACAGTTCAAAAGCATCAATTCTTTGGCCCTCAGGCTTCTTTAGGGTCCAACTCTCACATCCATCCATGACTACTGAAAAACCAGTCTTCACTATACAGATCTTTGTTGGCAAAGTAAAATGTCTTTGCTTTTTAATATGCTGTCTAGTTTGGTTATAGCTTTTCTTCCAAGGAGCAAGTGTCTTTTAATTTCATGGCTGCAGTCAACACCTGCAGTGATTTTAGAGCCCCAAAACATAAAATCTGTCCCTGTTTCTACTTTTTCCCCATCTATTAGCCATGAACTGATGGGACCAGATATCATGATCTTATTAGTTTCTTGAATGTTGTTTTAAGCTAGCTTTTTCTCTCTCCTCTTTCATCTTCATCAAAAGGCTCTTTAGTTCCTCTTCATTTTCTGCTATGAGGGTGCTGTAATCTGCATATATGAGGTTACTGGTGTTTCTCCTGCCAATCTACATTCTGGCTTGTGCTTCATCCAGCCAGGAATTTCCCATGATGTACTCTGCATATGAGTTAATAAGCAGCATGACAATATACAGCCTCGATGTACTCCTTTCCCAATTTGGAACCAGTCCATTGTTCCATGTCCTGTTCTAACTGTTGCCTCTTGACCTGCATACAGGTTTCACAGGAGGCAGGTAATGAGGTCTGGTATTCCCATCTCTTGAAGAATTTTCCACAGTTTATTGTAATCCATATAGTCAAAGGCTTTAGCATAGTCAATAAAGCAGAGGTACATGTCTTTCTGGAATTCTCTTGCTTTATCTATGACCCAACGGATGTTGACTGGAGAAGGGAATGGCAAATCACTTCAGTATTCTTGCCTTGAAAACCCATGAAGAGTATGAAAAGGCAAAAAGATAGGACACTGAAAGATGAACTCCCCAAGATGGGAGGTGCCCAATATGCTGTTGGAGAAGAGTGGAAAAATAACTCCAGAAAGAATGAAGAGATATAGCCAAAGCAAAAACAATATCCACTTGTGGGTGTGACTGCTGATGGAAGTAAAATCTGATGCTGTAAAGAATATTGCATAGGAACCTGGAATGTTAGGTTGGTGAATTCATGAATGAAAGAAGCAGAAGATATTAAAAGAGTTGGCAACAAAACACAGTTCAGTTCAGTTCAGTTGCTCAGTTGCAACCCCATGAATCACAGCACGCCAGGCCTCCCTGTCCATCACCAACTCCCAAAGTTTACCCAAACTCATGCCCATCGAGTCGGTGATGCCATCCAGCCATCTCATCCTGTCATCCCCTTCTCCTCCTGCCCCCAATCCGTCCCAACATCAGTCTTTTCCAACGACTCAACTCTTCACATGAGCTGGCCAAAGTACTGGAGTTGAAACTTCAGAATCTTCCAATGAACACCCAGGACTGATCTTTAGGATGGACTGGTTGGATCTCTTGCAGTCCAAGGGACTCTCAAGAGTCTTCTCCAATGCCACAGTTCAAAAGCATCAATTCTTTGGCGCTCAGCTTTCTTCACAGTCCAACTAACTCTCACATCCATACATGACCACAGGAAAAACCATAGCCTTGACTAGATGGACCACTATTGGCAAAGTAATGTCTCTGCTTTTTAATATGCTATATAGGTTGGTCATAACTTTACTTCCAAGGGATAAGCGTCTTTTAATTTCATGGCTGCAGTCACCATCTACAGTGATTTTGGAGCCCCCCAAAATAAAATCTGACACTGTTTCCACTGTTTCCCCATCTCTTTGCCATGAAATGATGGCACCAGATGCCATGATCTTAGTTTTCTGAATGTTGAGCTTTAGGTCAACTGTTTCACTCTCCTCTTTCACTTTCATCAAGAGGCTCTTTAGTTCCTCTTCACTTTCTGCCATAAGGGTGGTGTCATCTGCATATCTGAGGTTATTGATATTTCTCCCACAATCTTGATTCCAGCTTGTGCTTCTTCCAGATGAGCGTTTCTCATGATGTACTCTGCATAGAAGTTAAATTAGCAGGGTGACGATATACAGCCTCGATGTACTCCAACAATACACAGAACCTATACAAAAATGATCTTCATGACCCAGATGACCATGATGGTGTAACCACTCACCTAGAGCCAGACATCCTTGAATGTAAAGTCAACTGGGCCTTAGGAAGCATTACTAGGAACAAAACTAGTAGAGGTGATGGAATCCCAGTTGAGCTATTTCAAATCCTAAAAGATAACGCTGTGAAAATGATGTACTCAGTTTGCCAGCAAATTTGGAAAACTCAGCAGTGGCCACAGGACTGAAAAAGGTCATTTTTCATTCCAATCCCAAAGAAGGGCAATGGCAAAGAATGCTCAAATTACTGCACAATTTTACTCATCCCACATGCTAGCAAAGTAATGCTCAAAATTCTCCAAGCCAGGCTTCAACAATACATGAACATGAACTTCCAGCTGTTCAAGCTGGACTTAGAAAGGCAGGGGAACCAGAGCTCAAATTGCCAAATCTTTTGGATCATCGAAAAAGCAAGAGAGTTCCAGAAAAGCATCTACTTATGCTTTATTTATTATGCAAAGCCTCTGACTGTGTGGATCACAACAAACTGTGGAAAATTCTGAAAGAGATGGGAATACCAAATCACCTGACCTGCTTCCTGAGAAATCTTTATGTAAGTCAAGAATCAACAATTAGAACTGGACATGGAACAACAGATTGGTTCCAAATTGGGAAAGGAGTACATCAAGGCTGGATACCATCACCATGCTTATTTAACATATATGGAGAGTACATCATGCGAAATGCTGGGCTGGATAAAACACAAGATAGAATCAAGATTGCCAGGAGAAATATCTAACCTCAGATATGCAGATGACATCACCCTTATGGCAGAAAGTGAAGAAAAACTAAAGACCATCTTGATGAAAGTGATAGAGGAGAATGAAAAAGTTGACTTAAAACTCAACATTCAGAAAACTAAGATCATGGCATTTGGTCCCATCACTTCATGGCAAATAGATAGGGAAACAGTGGAAACAGTGAGAGACTTTATTTTCTTGGGCTCCAAAATCATGGCAGATGGTGACTGCAGCCATGAAATTAAAAGACTCTTGCTCCTTGAAAGAAAAGCTATGACCAACCTAGAGAGCATATTAAAAAGCAGAGACATTACTTTGCTGACAAAGGTCCCACCTAGTCAAAGCTATGGTTTTTCCAGTAGTCATGTATGGCTGTGAGAGTTGGACTATAATGAAAGCTAAGCACTGAAGAATTGAACTGTGGTATTAGAGAAGACTCTTGAGAGTCCCTTGGCCTGCAAGGAGATCCAATCAGTCAATTATAAAGGATGTCAGTACTGAATATTCATTGGAAGGACTGATGTTGAAGCTGAAACTCCAGTTCTTTGGCCACTTGATGAGAACTGGCTCACTGCAAAAGACCATGATTCTGGGAAAGACTGAAGGAGGGAGGAGAAGGGGCCAACAGAGGATGAGATGGTTGGATGGCCTCACTGACTCCATGTACATGAGTTTGAGCAAGTTCTGTGAGATGGTGAAGGACAGGGAAGCCTGGCTTGCTGCAGTCCATGGAGTCACAAAGAGTCGGACATGACTGAAAGTTTGAACTGAACTGAATGGATGTTGGCTATTTGATCTCTGGTTTCTCTGCCTTTTCTAAATCCAGCTTGAACATCTGGAAGTTTTCTTTTTTCAGTGTTGAAGCCTGGCTTGGAGAATTTTGAGCATTACTTTGCTAGCATGTGAGATGAGTGCAATTGTGTGGTAGTTTGAGCATTCTTTGGCATTGCCTTTCTTAGGGATTGGAATGAAAACTGACCTTTTTCAGTCCTGTGGCCACTGCTGAATTTTCCAAATTTGCTGGCAAATTGAATACATCACTTTCACAGCATCATCTTAGGACTTGAAATAGCTCAGCTGAATTCCAACAGCTCCACTAGCTTTGTTCCTAGTGATGCTTCCTAAGGCTCAGTTGACTTTGCATTCCAGAATGTCTAGCTCTAGGCGAGTGATCACACCATCATGGTTATCTGGATCATTAAGATCTTTTTTGTATATTTCTTCTGTGTATTCTTGCCACCTCTTCTAAATATCTTCTGCTTTTGTTAGGACCATGCCATTTCTGTCCTTTATTGTGCTCATTTTTGCATGAAATATTTTTTGGTATCTCCAATTTTCTTGAAGAGATCTCTAGTCTTTCTCGTTATACTGTTTTCCCCTATTTCTTTGCATTGTTTACTAAGGCTTTCTTATCTCTCTTTGCTATTCTTTGAAACTCTGCATTCAGATAGGTATACCTTTCCTTTTCTCCCTAGCCTTTTGCTTCTCTTCTTTTCTCAGCTATTTGTAAGGCCTTCTAAGACAACCATTTTGCCTTTTTTCATTTCTTTTTTTGAGGGCATGTTTTTGATCACAGCCTCCTGTACAACGTCATGAAACTGTCCATAGCTCTTCAGACACTCTATCAGATCTAATCCCTTGAATTTTCTTGTCACTTCCACTGTATAATGTAAGGGATTTGATTCAGGTCATACCTGAATGGCCTAATGCTTTTCCCTATTTTCTTCAATTTAAGCCTGAATCTGGCAACAAGGAGTTCATGATCTGAGCCACAGTCAGCTCCCAGTCTTATTTTTGCTGACTGTATAGAGCCTCTCCATCTTCGGCTGCAAAGAATATGTTCAATCTGATTTAGTATTGGCATCTGGTGATGTCCATATGTAATGTTTTCTCTTGTCAATAGAGCTCCTTCCCATCCTCCAGGAGTTAAACTCCTTAAAGATAAGATTTAACTTGAATCATTCATCTGTATAATTTGAAGAACAAATCACTGGTCTCATATAGACTTGAGGCTGATTACTTATTCCTCAAATGAATGAGAAATCTAACAAATTAGTGAATGAAATATAAAAGACTGCCTCTGCAGTCCAGGATTGTAAAATAAATTAAGTCTGCCCATGGAAGATTTACATGTAGCATCTTTCACCAACCTTTGATTTGTCTGTTTTCAAAGTCAAAACACTAATAAATGAGGGCCAAAATAATTTAATGAACTGGCCCAAGGTAGCCCAGCTATTAAGCAAAAAAACCCACAACAAACGTACATCATACCTTCTTGCTCTTTCTGATACAGTGTGTTTGCCTCTGGTAAGTGGTGAGTGAGACTCCATATCTAAGAAATATACTTTTTATAGAAGTTTTTCTATAAAATCCTTGCGAACTTCTTTTGTTGATGCTCTATTGGAAAATATAATATTCCAATAGAATATTGGGAAGATGTACACTGGGAAGATGTGTAGGATTCAGGAAGTTTAGAAGAGCAAAGGGAAAAACCTAACAAGAGGTTTATCCTGTAAGCTAAGCTTGCCACTTCATTTTTGGTCCACAGAGTGAAAGAAATGTTTTCTAGAGTCATCATTAATAACCAAGCATCCTGTTAATAAGCCAATCTGTGGATCAGTAAATGCTGAGGAGATCTTTGTCCAGGAGCACCAATAATACCCTTTTGGTCCCAAAGCAGGGCACAGTCTTCTTAGCTATCTTTTAGCTGAACTAAATGTAAACAGAGATGAGAAGCCCTGTGATTCAATAGGTAGTCAGAGCTTAGCAGCTTTGCATAATGATGATAAACAGAAGGGGAAAATGTTAGATGGAGTAAGAGTATTCTTGAGGGGAGGCTCAGCAATTTCAATTTTTCAAAGTTGACCCTAGTTTGATAAACCTGTTCAACATGACATGTGCTTCTATAGTCATAAGCCATTTCTTTAAGGGAGTTCTTCAATTCAGTTGCTCAGTCATGTCAACTGTTTGTGACCCCATGGACTACAGCACACCAGGCCTCCCTGTCCATAATCAACCTCCGGAGTTCACCCAAACTCATGTCCATTGAGTCAGTGATGCCACCCAACCATTTCATCCTCTGCTAGCCCCTTCTCCTTCTGCCCTCAATCTTTCCCAGCTTCAGGGTCTTTTCAAATGAGTCAGCTCTTTGCATCAGGTGGACACAGTGTTGGAGTTTCAGCTTCAACATCAGTCCTTCCAATGAACACCCAGGACTGATCTCCTTTAAGATGGATTGGTTGGACCTCCTTGCAGTCCAAGGGACTCTCAAGAGTCTTTTCCAACATCACAGTTCAAAAGCATCAGTTCTTCAGCACTAAGCTTTCTTTATAATCCAACTCTCACAGCCATATAGGATAACTGGAAAAGCCACAGTCTTGACTAGATGGACCTTTGTTGGCAAAATAATGTTTCTGCTTTTTAATATGCTGTCTAGGTTGGTCATAACTGTCCTTTCAAGGAGTATGTGTCTTTTAATTTCATGGCTACAGTCACCATCCGCAGTGATTTTGGAGCCCAAGAAAATAAAGTCAGCCACTGTTTCCCCACTGACTTGCCATGAAGTGATGGGACCGGATGCCATGATCTTCGTTTTCTGAATGTTGAGCTTTAAGCTAACTTTTTCACTCTCCTCTTTCACTTTCATCAAGAGGCTCTTTAGTTCTTCTTCACTTTCAGTCATAAGACTGGTGTCATCTGCATATCTGAGGTTATTGATATTTCTCCCACAACCTTGATTCCAGCTTGTGCTTCATCCAGCCCAGCGTTTCTCATGCTGTACTCTGCATAGAAGCAGGGTGACAATATACAACCTTGATGTATTTCTCTCCTGATTTGGAACCAATCTGTTGTTCCATGTCCAATTCTAACTATTGCTTCCTGACCCGCATACAGGTTTCTCAAGAGGCAGGTCAGGTGGTCTGGTCTTCCTATCTCTTTCAGAATTTTCCACAGTTTCCTGTGATCCACACAGTCAAAGCCTTTGGCATAGTCAATAAAGCAGAAATACATGTTTTTCTGGAACTCTCTTGCCTTTTTGATGATCCAGCGGATGTTGCCAATTTGATCTCTGGTTCCTCTGCCTTTTCTAACACCAGCTTGAACATCTGGAAGTTCACGGTTCACGTATTGCTGAAGCCTGGCAATGGGAGTTCTTACTCAACATAATTACAATCTAGTTGACCATTTAAAAACATCTGTATTTGCATGTTGTATCTGTGCTCCTCCCTCTCCACTCAGCTCACTGCATTGTATATCTGGGCTTCCCTTGTGACTCAGCAGGTAAAGAATCTACCTGCAATGCAGGAGACCTGGGTTCGGTTTCTGGGTTGGGAAGATCCCCTGGAGAAGGGAAAGGCTACTCATTCCAGTATTCTGGCCTGGAGAATCCCATGGACAGAGAAGCCTGGCAGGCTCTAAGCCCATAGCATTGCCAAGAGTCAGGCACGACTGAAGTGACTTGGTATTCATGCAAATAGACTTTAACCCATAAAAAATAACATGGTTTTCCAATAAACAATTTTCCAATAATGGTTTTCCTATGGTTCTGAGCACTGAGTAATGTATGTATACGTATGTGTGTTTGTATGTGTGTGCATACACACATGTGTGCATGTGTCCAAAGGATAAAATGGAAAGCCTGGAGGTGAAATATCTTCCCAAGATCACAGAGATAAGGGGCAGGATAGGGATTTGATCTCAGCTCTAAAGGAAAGCTAGGCGCTCATCATTATTTTTTCACCATCCCATCCCTGAAACATAGCAGATGCTCAACATACCTTTGTTGGAGGAATGTATGTGCCATCAAGTCTCAGTTTTCCACCCTGTTCCTGCCAACTCCTTCTCCATCAGTTCAGAAAACCTCCATACTCCAGAGGCTAAGATGCTCTTTATCAACTGAGAGCAGTACTTAAAAGACTACAGGGAGGGGAGAGCAGCTATTGCTAATGGCAGACACTTGAAATAAGGAAAGCACCTAAAAAGGAGCAGAGTTTTCCCTCTAAACTCCTTGAAGCCTTGGTGGGACTGTGTTCTAGTCTTCACTCTGGGAGAGTTGTCCGTATGCTGGAAGCATCATTATGGATACTGAGTAAATGCAAATCCAGAAAAATATAAAGATGACACAGCATCCCCATTTCTGACCCAAGGCAAATACACTCTCTTGATTCACGTCTCCCTTCTAGAAATCTCTTTCCTGATGTTTGTGATATAGCTAATATGTGAAGCCCTAGGGCTGAGGTTAAGTCATGTTTGTTTGTTTGTTTTCTTGTTATATTCATTGGTATAATTTAGTGAGCTCAGAAGCCAAGCTGATGTGATTTTAAACTCCAGATTCAAAGAAAACAAGCTGTGTGGCCTTGGGCAAGGCACTTAACCACCCTGAGCATTAGTCCCTCTAAATCTAAAATCACCGGATGTTGCTTGCCCTATGCACTTACTATAAAGATAATCACGTAATATATTAATTGAGAGACTTGGCAGCAATTTGCAAGTGCCTGGAGTCAGGCCAATTTCCAGCTCTGTCGGCTTTGAGCAAGATTTTTCTCATCTGTTAACAACTATAACAATAATGCCTAGCTGACAGAATTGCTACAAAGACTTAATCAGATGATGTACTTAAAGAATACAGTATGTACTTAACATATCTTTGTCCTACTCCTTGTCCATTCCTTCCTCTCACTTTCTGAAATCTGGGTTTATTTTGTCACTGCCTTTCACTCTGCACATAATAGTCTGAGCGATCATACATCTCTATGGTCCATTCCATATCTTCTATTTTTTCCCTTATAACTTGGCATGTATGTCTTATACTTTCCAGGTGGCCTGCCTCTAGTTCAATCACAGCTCAGTGCCATGGTCAAACTCCCCTTTTCCACTCAGGACTTTTCCTTGCCATTATACTCACCAAGTCATTCCATTATGATTTAGGATAAATTCCTTACCATCTCCAAAGCTCTCGCCCCATCCAAACTGTAGGTCAAATGTATCTCTATCATTGTAATTCATGTCCATCTCTTCCTCAAAGCAAATATTATCTCAATCTCTCTTTCTCTCTCTCTCTTTTTTTTTTTCCAATCTTACCTTGGGAGTAGGAGGTACCCCTGTCCCATCCTAGAGTTTCTAAACAAGTATTCAAAACCTTTGACTGTGTAGATCACAACAAACTGTGGAAAACTCTTAAAAAGATGGGAATATCAGACCACCTTACCTGCCTCCTGAGAAATCTGTATGTAGGTCAAGAAGCAACAGTAAGAACCTGACATGGAATAATGGACTGTTCCAAATTGGGAAAGAAGTATGTCAAGGCTGTATATTATCACCCTGTTTATTTAATTTATATGCAGAGTACATCACGTGAAATGCCAGGCTGGATGAAGCACAAGCTGGAATAAAGATCGCAGGTAGAAATATCAATAACCTCAGATATGCAGATGATACCAGCCTTATAGCAGAAAGTGAAGAGGAACTGAAGGGTCTGTTGATGAAAGTGAAAGAGGAGAGTGGAAAAGCTGGTTTACTCAACATTCAGAAAACAAAGATTATGGCATCTGGTGCCATCAATTCATGGAAAATAGATGGGGAAACAATGGAAACAGTGACAGACTTTATTTTCTTGGGCTCCAAAATCATTGCAGATGGTGACTGCAGCCATGAAATTCAAAGACGCTTGCTCCTTGGAAAAAAAGCTATGACCAACCTAGACAGCATATTAAAAAGCAGAGACATTACTTTGCCAACAAAGGTCCCATCTAGTCAAAGCTATGGTTTTTCCAGTAGTCATGTGTGGCTGTAAGAGTTGGACTATAAAGAAAGCTGAGTGTTGAAGAATTGGTGCTTTTGAACTGTGATGTTGGAGAAGACTCTTGAGAGTCCCTTGGACTGCAAGGAGATCCAACCAGTCCATCCTAAAGGAAGTCAATACTGAATATTCATTGGGAGGACTGAGGTTGAAGCTGAAACTCCAGTACTTTGGCCACTTGATGAGAAGAACTGACTCACTGGAAAAGACCGTGATTCTGGGAAAGATTGACAGTGGGAGGAGAAGGGGCCAACAGAGGATGAGATTTGGATGGCATCACCGACTTGATGGACATGAGTTTGAGCAAGCTCTGTGAGATGGTGAAGGACAGGGAAGCCTGGTGCACTGCAGTTCATGGGGTCACAAAGGGTCAGACACGACTGAGTGATTCAAAACTGAACTGATTCAAAGGCTTGGAACAGAAAGAGTATGTTCTTATTTGCTTTGGAATTTCTTCATTTCCCCAAACACTGATTAGGACTTCTTCTGCCCATCCTTCCCAATGCAAAACAATGGGAAAAAGAAAGTTCTCAAAGAACTCACTGGGCCAGATTTACTGAATGGCTCTGCTTCCCAAGTGTGAAATGCCAACTTCAGGCTTCTACATTCAATAGTTTTGGGGCTTAGGGCAAGTTGCCCCCAAATATGCCTAAGTGACATACTGGTTATTTTGAATTAAATTCTCTTAAGCAGCAGCCAGTGGAAGAAGATGACTTTGATCTTCCTCTCTGTCTTCATGAAAGCAGGATATAAGCTGTCTCTGTGAAGAGTATGCTATCCACACCAGAACACAGAGAAATATCCTTATCACCAGACATAAAGCATTCAGGGCTAACAGCCTATATAACAAAACTTGTTGCTTCTTTATTAATGTACTTCTCCAAGCACAACATTCTGTTTAGATTCTTCTCTAAGCACCCAAGCCCAGGCTTTTTCATTCTGTCAGCTCTTCACAAACTTCTTTGTTTTATCTATGAAAAGTATAAAAGCTTCCTGCTTTGGCCACTTCTTGGGTCCTATTTCTGTAAGACCACTGTATACACAAATTCATTTTTTTTCTCCAGTTAACCTGTCTTGTGTCAATTTAATGTTAGACTAGCCAAAAGAACCCCAGAAGGAAGGGAGAAATCCCACCTTCCAGTAGTTTCAACATTGTTATACAACTGCAAGCTGGTCAGGTGCGTAGAGTGAGGAGAGAGATGCTGTAGGAATTCTCACTTTTTAAATCTTGTCTGAGGAGATTTCACATGAAGATGAAGAAGCAAATCTGATGAAAAGGTTGCAGAAGGTTTATGTATTAAATCACAGGAAACTGAACTAGATACTTGTTTTTCTGGGAGGGCAGGGGGAAGGCTAAAAATTAGAGAAGTGGTAGGATTTAATGAACTCATGGTTGAGAAGGGAGAGACTGAAAGAACAAATTCTAAAACGGGCTCAGACTCGGGTCTGTGTGATTGGCATCGGAGTAATATTCCCCACAGGGACTGCAGAGTTGAAAAGAGAAGAGTATGTTCCAGTAAAAAATTAAAATCTTGATCTTTGCCATGTTAAACATGAGGTGGTAATGAGACAGCAGGAAGCTACTTTGGTGAGCCAGCAGGAAAACAAGACTAAACGGCTGGAAAAGTGTGACACGCGGAGGTAAAACTGACTGGTTCATTAGATAATCATATCTTTCAATTACACAGTCCTGAGCTTTACAGTTTACAAAATAGTTTCATCTGCATTTCTGAATCCTTGAAACAACCCTGTGAAGCTGGTACTATTACCTACTTTTTACAGATAAGGGGACTGACGTTCAGAGATAGTCTTGCTTTGGCTAATGAACCCACTGGTAAGTGCTGGAAAAATGATTCAAGCTAAGGTGACTTTAAGGCCAAGGTCAACATGCCTTCCACTATCCTATGCTGGCAGTTACAAAGGCTCCCTTGCCACCATTCCCTTTGGGAATGAAATGGCCCAAGCTTTATGGAACCATACTCTCTTGATAATTTTTCAAGGACCATGTTTTCCCAGATGAAGGTCACATGGCAAATGACCAAGGGCCATGGCTCACAAGTTCAGAATTCCCCCAAGACTCTTTGGGATAACAGATATAAGAATTTCTGAGGTGTCTCCCAATGCCAATTCCCCTCTCCTTGCTGGCAAAGCCAGACTTCACTCAGGAAAGGATGACCCTAATTGAACCCTGACTGTTCTAGACAAATCAAGGGGGTCTGGTTGCCTTTGACTGTGACTGGAATTTGGGCAAGGAAGGGAGGTGGTAAGGGGTGGGACCAATGTCCTAGGAGTCACACGTGGAATCTGCAGAATGGATTATTTCTAAAAGAGAGATAAAGAAGTGATGTTCCCCATTTACTCTGAGGGAGATGCTATGTTTGAATGTGTTGCCAGGACTCCTTAACTATGTTATGTCCATAACTGTAAAGCTGTCACAATAAAGGGAAAACCGCTAGACCATTCAGGTATGACCTAAATAAAATCCCTTATGATTATACAGTGGAAGTGAGAAATAGATTTAAGGGCCTAGATCTGATAGATAGAGTGCCTGATGAACTATGGAATGAGGTTCATGACACTGTACAGGAGACAGGGATCAAGACCATCCCCATGGAAAAGAAATGCAAAAAAGCAAAATGGCTGTCTGGGAGGCCTTACAAATAGCTGTGAAAAGAAGAGAGATGAAAAGCAAAGGAGAAAAGGAAAGATATAAGCATCTGAATGCAGAGTTTCAAAGAATAGCAAGAAGAGATAAGAAAGCCTTCTTCAGCGATCAATGCAAAGAAATAGAGGAAAAGAACAGAATGGGAAAGACTAGAGATCTCTTCAAGAAAATTAGAGATAGTGAACATTTCATGCAAAGATGGGCTCGATAAAGGACAGAAATGGTATGGACCTAACAGAAGCAGAAGATATTAAGAAGAGGTGGCAAGAATACACAGAAGAACTGAACAAAAAAGATCTTCATGACCCAGATAATCATGATGATGTGATCACTCATCTGGAGCCAGACATCCTGGAATGTGAAGTCAAGTGGGCCTTAGAAAGCATCACTATGAACAAAGCTAGTGGAGATGATGGAATTCCAGTTGAGCTGTTTCAAATCCTGAAAGATGATGCTGTGAAAGTGCTGCACTCAATATGCCAGCATATTTGGAAAACTCAGCAGTGGCCACANGCAAGAATACACAGAGGAACTGTACAAAAAAGATCTTCATGACCTGGATACTCATGATGGTGTGATCACTAATCTAGAGCCATACATCCTGGAATGTGAAGTCAAGTGGGCCTTTGAAAGCATGGCTATGAACAAAGCTAGTAGAGGTGATGGAATTCAAGTTGAGCTATTTCAAATCCTGAAAGATGATGCTGTGAAAGTGTTGAACTCAATATGCCAGAAAATTTCGAAAACTCAGCAGTGGCCACAAGACTGCAAAAGANTTTGAAAGCATGGCTATGAACAAAGCTAGTAGAGGTGATGGAATTCAAGTTGAGCTATTTCAAATCCTGAAAGATGATGCTGTGAAAGTGTTGAACTCAATATGCCAGAAAATTTCGAAAACTCAGCAGTGGCCACAAGACTGCAAAAGATCAGTTTTGATTCCAATCCCAAAGAAAGGCAATGCCAAAGAATGTTCAAACTACCACACAATTGCACTCATCTCACATGCCAGTAAAGTAATGCTCAAAATTCTCCAAGCCAGGCTTCAGCAGTCCGTGAACTGTGAACTTCCAGATGTTCAAGCTGGTTTTAGAAAAGGCAGAGAAACAAGAGATCAAATTACCAACATCCGTTGAATCATGGGAAAAATAAGAGAGTTCCAGAAAGACATCTATTTCTGCTTTATTGACTATGCCAAAGCTTTTGACTGTGTGGATCACAATAAACTGTGGAAAATTCTTCAAGAGATGCAATACCAGATACCCTGATCTGCCTCTTGAGAAATCTGTATGCAGGTCAGGAAGCAAACAGTTAGAACTGGACATGGAACAACAGACTGATTCCAAATAAGGAAAAGAGTACACCAAGGCTGTATATTGTCGCCCTGTTTATGTAACTTCTATGCAGAATACATCATGAGAAACGCTGGACTGGAAGAAACACAAGCTAGAATCAATATTGCCAGGAGAAATATCAATAACCTCAGTATGCAGATGACACTACCCTTATGGCAGAAAGTGAAGAGAAACTAAAGAGCCTCTTGATGAAAGTGAAAGAGGAGAGTGAAAAAGCTGGCTTAAAGCTCAACTTTCAGAAAACAAAGATCATGACATCCAGTCCCATCACTTTTTGGGAAATAGATAGGGAAACAGTGGAAACTGTGTCAGACTTTATTTTTCTGGGCTCCAAAATCACTGCAGATGGTGACTGCAGCCATGAGATTAAAAGACGCTTACTCCTGGAAGGAAAGTTATGACCAACCTAGATGCATATTCAAAAGCAGAGATATTACTTTGCCGACTAAGGTCCATCTAGTCAAGGCTATGGTTTTTCCAGTGGTCCTGTATGGATGTGAGAGTTGGACTGTGAAGAAGTCTGAGCGCTGAAGAATTGATGTTTTTGAATGTGTGGTGTTGAAGAAGACTCTTGAGAGTCCCTTGGACTGCAAGGAGATCCAACCAGTCCATTCTGAAGGAGATCAGCCCTGGGATTTCTCTGGAAGGAATGATGCTGGACCTGAAGCTCCAGTACTTTGGCCACCTCATGCAAAGAGTTGAGTCCTTGGAAAAGACTCTAATGCTGGCAGGGGTTGGGGGCAGGAGGAGAAGGGGATGACAGAGGAGCATGAGATGGCTGGATGGCATCACTGACTTGATGGGCGTGAGTCTGAGTGAACTCCGGTGTTTGGTGATGGACAGGGAGGCCTGGCATGCTGCGATTCATGGGGTAGCAAAGAGTCTGACATGACTGAGCAACTGAACTGAAATCAATGATCCTGTTGCCATTTACTTTGTTGTTTTTGGTTCAAGTTTATGCACTCTTCCTGTTTTTTCCGTCTAGAGAAGATCCTTTAGCATTTTTGGAAAGCTGGTTTGGTGGTGCTGAATTCTCTCAGCTTTTTCTTGTCTGTAAAACTTTTGATTTCTCCTTCATATTTGAATGAGATCCTTGCTGGGTACAGTAATCTGGTTTTTAGGTTATTTTCTTTCATCACTTTAAGTATGTCCTGCCATTACCTCTTGGTCTTAGAGTTTCTATTGAAATATCAGCTGTTATTCATATGGGAATCCCCTTGTGTATTATTTTTTGTTTTTCTCTTGCTGCTTTTAATATTTGTTCCTTGTGTTTGGTCTTTTTTAATTTGATTAATATGTGTCTTGGGGTGTTTTGCCTTGGGTTTATCCTGTTTGGGAGTCTCTGGGTTTCTTGGACTTGGGTGAATATTTCCTTCCTCAATTTAGGGAAGTTTTCAACTATTATCTCCTCAAGTATTTTCTCATGGTCTTCCTTTTTGTCTTCTTCTTCTGGGACTCCTATGATTTGAATGTTGGGATGTTTAACATTGTCACAGAAGTCTCTGAGATTGTCCTCATTTCTTTTAATTTGTTTTTCTTTTTTTCTCTCTGTTTCATTTATTTCTAGGATTCTATCTTCTACCTCACTTATCCTATCTTCTGCCTCCATTATTCTACCACTGATTCCCTCCAGAGTGATTTTGATCTCATTTATTGCATTATTCATTATATCTTGAATCTTTTTTATTTCTTCTATGTCCTTGTTAAACCTTTCTTGCATTTTCTCAGTCCTTGTCTCCAGGCTATTTATCTGTAACTCCATTTTGTTTTCAAGATTTTGGATCATTTTCACTATCATTATTCAGAATTCTTTATCAGGTAGATTCCCTATCTCTTCCTCCTTTGTTTGGTTTTCTGGGCATTTATCCATTTATCCAGAAAAGCCTACTGGTTATTTCTCTGCCTCTTCATCTGGTTTATATTGCTGTGATTGGGGTGCCCTTTCTGTATTCTGTCAGTTTGTATATTTCTCTTTATTGTGGGACTTCCCCACTGTGGGTGACGTTGGATAGGTGGCTTGTCAAGGTTTTCTGCTTAAGGAAGTTTATGTCCATGTTCTGGCGGGTAGAGCCATATTTCTTCTCTCTGGAGTGCAATTAAGTGTCCAGTAATGAATTATGAGGTGTCAGTGGGTTTGGTGTGACTTTGGGCAGCCTGTATATTGAAGCTCAGGGCTAAGTTCTCATGTTGCTGGAGAAATAGCGTGGTATGTCTTACTCTGGAACTTGTTGGCCCTTGGGTTGTGCTTGGTTTCAGTGTAGGTATAGAGGTGTTTGATGAGCTCTTATCAATTAATGTTCCCTGGAGTCAGGAGTTCTCTGGTGTTCTCAGGATTTGGACCTAAGCCTCCAGTCTCTGGTTTTCAGTCTTATTATTACAGTAGCCTCAAGACTTCACTATCTATACAACACCATTGATAAAACATCTAGGTTAAAGATGAAAAGTTTCTCCACAGTGAGGGACACCCAAAGAGGTTCACAGAGTTACCTGGAGAAGAGAAGAGGGAGGAGGGCGATAGAGGTAACCAGGAGGAGAAGAGGGGGAATCAAAAGGGGAAAGAACAAGTTAGCCAGTAATCACTTCCCTATGTGCTCTCCAAAGTATAGATCCCTCTGAGATGTTCACAGAGTTACGCAGAGAAGAAGAGATAGAGGAAGAAGACAGAGTTGGCCAGGAGGATAAATGGGGAAATCAAAAGTAGAGAGACAGATCCAGCCAGTAATCAGTTCCCTAAGTGTTCTCCACACTCCAGAACACACAAAGAGATTCACAGAGTTGGGTAGAGAAGAGAAGGGGGAAAGAGGAGATAGAGGCTATGTGGTAGAGAAAGAGAGTCCAAAGGGGAAGAGAGCAGTCAAGCCAGTAGTCTCCCTCCTAAGTAAAAATAAGTACTGAAGATATACAAAATTGATAACAAATAACAAAAAGCAAACCTTAAAACTCTAGAGTAGAGGTTGGATTCTCAAAAATGCAATATTAAAGAATATCCAATATTAAAAACAAAAATTATAAAATATATATATATGAGGTTTGCTTAAAAATTGGGTTTTTTTATTTTTTGAAAAGTAATAGTAGGTTAAAAAAAAGAAAATTAAAGGAGTAATAGAGGACTTAAATATATATATATATATTTTTTTTAATTTAAAAATGATAATAGTAAAAATATATCTAGGACTTTGGTGGTGTTGTGGACAGTATGGGGTCAGTTCATTTTCAGATAGTTCCTTGATCTGGCTTATAATTCTCAAGATCTATAGGCCCATTCCTATGTTCAGTTCAGTTCAATTCAGTTGCTCAGTCGTGTTGGACTCTTTGCGACCCCATGAATTGCAACATGCTAGGCCTCCGTGTCCATCACCAACTCCAGAGTTCACTCAAACTCACATCCATAGAGTCAGTGATGCCATCCAGCCATCTCATTCTTTTCCTCCTGCCCCCAATCCCTCCCAGCATCAGAGTTTTTCCCAATGAGTCAACTCTTCGCATGAGGTGGCCAAAATATTGGAGTTTCAGCTTTAGCATCATTCCTTCGAATGAACACCCAGGACTGATCTCCTTTAGAATGGACTTGTTGGATCTCCTTGCAATCCAAGGGACTCTCAAGAGTCTTCTCCAGCACCACAGTTCAAAACCATCAAGTCTTCAGAGCTCAGCTTTCCTCACAGTCCAACTCTCAAATCCATACATGACCACCAGAAAAAGCATAGCCTTGACTAGATGGACCTTTGTTGGCAAAGTAATGTCTCTGCTTTTGAACATGCTATCTAGGTTGGTCATAACTTTGCTTCTAAAGAGTAAGCGTCTTTTAATTTCATGGCTGAAATCACCATCTGCAGTGATTTTGGAGCTCCCCAAAATAATGTCTGACATTGTTTCCCCATCTGTTTCCCATGAAGTGATGGGACCAGAAGCCATGATCTTGATTTTCTGAATGTTGAGCTTTAAGGCCAACTTTTTGACTCTCCTCTTTCACTTTCATCACTTTCTGCCATAAGGGTTGTTTCTGAGGTTATTGATATTTCTCCCGGCAATCTTGATTCCAGCTTGTGCTTTTTTCAGCCCAGCATTTCTCATGATGTACACTGCATNTTTATATTGCTGTGATTGGGGTGCCCTTTCTGTATTCTGTCAGTTTGTATATTTCTCTTTATTGTGGGACTTCCCCACTGTGGGTGACGTTGGATAGGTGGCTTGTCAAGGTTTTCTGCTTAAGGAAGTTTATGTCCATGTTCTGGCGGGTAGAGCCATATTTCTTCTCTCTGGAGTGCAATTAAGTGTCCAGTAATGAATTATGAGGTGTCAGTGGGTTTGGTGTGACTTTGGGCAGCCTGTATATTGAAGCTCAGGGCTAAGTTCTCATGTTGCTGGAGAAATAGCGTGGTATGTCTTACTCTGGAACTTGTTGGCCCTTGGGTTGTGCTTGGTTTCAGTGTAGGTATAGAGGTGTTTGATGAGCTCTTATCAATTAATGTTCCCTGGAGTCAGGAGTTCTCTGGTGTTCTCAGGATTTGGACCTAAGCCTCCAGTCTCTGGTTTTCAGTCTTATTATTACAGTAGCCTCAAGACTTCACTATCTATACAACACCATTGATAAAACATCTAGGTTAAAGATGAAAAGTTTCTCCACAGTGAGGGACACCCAAAGAGGTTCACAGAGTTACCTGGAGAAGAGAAGAGGGAGGAGGGCGATAGAGGTAACCAGGAGGAGAAGAGGGGGAATCAAAAGGGGAAAGAACAAGTTAGCCAGTAATCACTTCCCTATGTGCTCTCCAAAGTATAGATCCCTCTGAGATGTTCACAGAGTTACGCAGAGAAGAAGAGATAGAGGAAGAAGACAGAGTTGGCCAGGAGGATAAATGGGGAAATCAAAAGTAGAGAGACAGATCCAGCCAGTAATCAGTTCCCTAAGTGTTCTCCACACTCCAGAACACACAAAGAGATTCACAGAGTTGGGTAGAGAAGAGAAGGGGGAAAGAGGAGATAGAGGCTATGTGGTAGAGAAAGAGAGTCCAAAGGGGAAGAGAGCAGTCAAGCCAGTAGTCTCCCTCCTAAGTAAAAATAAGTACTGAAGATATACAAAATTGATAACAAATAACAAAAAGCAAACCTTAAAACTCTAGAGTAGAGGTTGGATTCTCAAAAATGCAATATTAAAGAATATCCAATATTAAAAACAAAAATTATAAAATATATATATATGAGGTTTGCTTAAAAATTGGGTTTTTTTATTTTTTGAAAAGTAATAGTAGGTTAAAAAAAAGAAAATTAAAGGAGTAATAGAGGACTTAAATATATATATATATATTTTTTTTAATTTAAAAATGATAATAGTAAAAATATATCTAGGACTTTGGTGGTGTTGTGGACAGTATGGGGTCAGTTCATTTTCAGATAGTTCCTTGATCTGGCTTATAATTCTCAAGATCTATAGGCCCATTCCTATGTTCAGTTCAGTTCAATTCAGTTGCTCAGTCGTGTTGGACTCTTTGCGACCCCATGAATTGCAACATGCTAGGCCTCCGTGTCCATCACCAACTCCAGAGTTCACTCAAACTCACATCCATAGAGTCAGTGATGCCATCCAGCCATCTCATTCTTTTCCTCCTGCCCCCAATCCCTCCCAGCATCAGAGTTTTTCCCAATGAGTCAACTCTTCGCATGAGGTGGCCAAAATATTGGAGTTTCAGCTTTAGCATCATTCCTTCGAATGAACACCCAGGACTGATCTCCTTTAGAATGGACTTGTTGGATCTCCTTGCAATCCAAGGGACTCTCAAGAGTCTTCTCCAGCACCACAGTTCAAAACCATCAAGTCTTCAGAGCTCAGCTTTCCTCACAGTCCAACTCTCAAATCCATACATGACCACCAGAAAAAGCATAGCCTTGACTAGATGGACCTTTGTTGGCAAAGTAATGTCTCTGCTTTTGAACATGCTATCTAGGTTGGTCATAACTTTGCTTCTAAAGAGTAAGCGTCTTTTAATTTCATGGCTGAAATCACCATCTGCAGTGATTTTGGAGCTCCCCAAAATAATGTCTGACATTGTTTCCCCATCTGTTTCCCATGAAGTGATGGGACCAGAAGCCATGATCTTGATTTTCTGAATGTTGAGCTTTAAGGCCAACTTTTTGACTCTCCTCTTTCACTTTCATCACTTTCTGCCATAAGGGTTGTTTCTGAGGTTATTGATATTTCTCCCGGCAATCTTGATTCCAGCTTGTGCTTTTTTCAGCCCAGCATTTCTCATGATGTACACTGCATAGAAGTTAAATAATATACAGTGACAATATACAGCTTTGACATACTCCTCTATTTGGAATCAGTCTATTGTTCTGTGTCCAGCTCTAACTGTTCCTTCCTGACCTGCATATAGGTTTCTCAAGAGACAGGTCGGGTGGCCTGGTATTCCCATTTCTTGAAGAATTTCCCACAGTTTATGTGATCCACACAATTAAAGGCTTTGGCACAGTCAATAAAGCAGAAATAGATGTTTTTCTGGAACTCTCTTGCTTTTTCCATGATCCAGCAGATGTTGGCAATTTGACTGCTGGTTTCTCTGCCTTTTCTAAATCCAGCTTGAACATCTAGAAATTCATGATTTGTGTATTGCTGAAGCCTGGCTTGGAGAATTTTGAGCATTACTTTACTAGCATGTGAGATGAGTGCAATTGTGTGGTAGTTTGAACATTCTTTGGCATTGCCTTTCTTTGGGATTGGAATGAAAACTGACCTCTTCCAGTCCTGTGACCACTGTTGAGTTTTCCAAATTTTCTGGCATATTGAGTGCAGCACTTTCACAGCATCATCTTTCAGGATTTGGAATAGCTCAACTTGAATTCCATCACCTCCACTAGCTTTGTTCAGAGTGATGTTTTCTAAGGACCACTTGACTTCACATTCCAGAATGTCTGGCTCTTGGTGAGTGATCACAGGTACTAACTACAGGGTTTTAATCTATTGCATCTGTCACTTCCAAAGTAGTTCCCTCTGTTTGTTTTAGCTTCTTCTGTTTGCTGGTCTCTTCAGTGCCTAATTTCCACCCTGACACAACGGGGTGGTGGTGGACACTTTATTAGGCTCACTTGTTCAGTCGTGCTGTGGGGAGGGAGGAACACTGCAAACAAGTAACACTGGCATGTGCTCATACTGTCTCAGCCACACTGGGATTGCCCCTGCTCACAGCATGTGTTCTTTCCCTGTCTACACTGCTTGGGCTCTAGGTTGCTCTGCCAGGAACTGTCTGAGGCCAGCCCTGGGTTGTATGTACTTCCTAGATGTAAGCTGCTCAGGTTCAGGTACGTGGGTAATTCACAAAGGTACAGACTTGGTTGGGCCTGTGTTTTGTGCTCTTCCCAGGTCCCAGCAGCTCAGGCGACCAGGTGCTTGGCAAGCAGGTGTGTTCGCTGAGACTTATCACCTCCCTCATCCCTGCTGCTTGGTTTTCTGGGCATACAACTGATGCACCTTCTCAGGTGCACCATTTGTCTCTTCTGGGGAGCTGATCTCTGGCTGCAACCCTCCTAGAGGATGTCGACCATCCAGAATTCCAAGAAGTCTTGGTTAGCCATGNCTTGGCAAGCAGGTGTGTTCGCTGAGACTTATCACCTCCCTCATCCCTGCTGCTTGGTTTTCTGGGCATACAACTGATGCACCTTCTCAGGTGCACCATTTGTCTCTTCTGGGGAGCTGATCTCTGGCTGCAACCCTCCTAGAGGATGTCGACCATCCAGAATTCCAAGAAGTCTTGGTTAGCCATGAAGCCTGCTTGCAGTTTGGTAGATGATGGCTCTCTGGGGCCACAATTGCCCTCTTCTGGCTTTGGCTGCCCTTGCCTGCCTGTCTCCGGCAGGAATGGGCCAGTGCACAGCTGGCTAGCTCTGCTCAGTCCTTTGTTCTGTGAGCATACGTGGCGGAGTCAGGTTAGGCCTTTTCAAGGGATAGCTATCCCACAGTCTGGTTTGCTATCTCAAGTTAGTTCCCTCAGATTGCCCTCAGGCATTTAGCCCCGGTCCTTGCTCTAAGCAATGCAGCCCGCACCTCCCTGCCCAGCCCCTGCTTGCTAGTGGCGGGTACAGGTGTCTGGGCTGCTTCTCTGCTGGGGGAGTTAGCACTGGGCTCATAATCTGTGGGTTTTAATTATTTATTTATTTTTGCCCCCCGTTATGGTCAGGAAGCAACAGTTAGAACTGGACATGGAACAACAGACTGGTTCCAAATAGAAAAGGAGTATGTCAAGGCTGTATATTATCACTCTGCTTATTTAACTTATATGCAGAGTACATCATGAGAAACACTGGACTGGAAGAAACACAAGCTGGAATCAAGATTGCCGGGAGAAATATCAATCACCTCAAATATGCACATGACATCACCCTTATGGCAGAAAGTGAAGAGGAATTAAAACGGCTCTTGATGAAAGTGAAAGTGGAGAGTGAAAAAATTGGCTCTAAGCTCAACATTCAGAAAATGAAGATCATGGCATCTGGTCCCATCACTTCATGGGAAATAGGTGGGGAAACCGTGGAAACAGTGTTAGACTTTATTTTGGGGGGGCTCCAAAATCACTGCAGATGGTGATTTCAGCCATGAAATTAAAAGACACTTACTCCTTGGAAGAAAAGTTATGACCATCCTAGATAGCATATTCAAAAGCAGAGA